>MJUU01047944.1:112397-123812 GCA_002080025.1 Modiolus philippinarum | reverse complement strand
GGTACAACTCATCATACTTAAGCTTCAGACCAAATATCAAATCATTACTACATACGCAAGCTGAGAAATCCTTGACAAAAGATGTTCCGGACGGACGGACGGACAGACGGACGGACGGACGGACAGACGGACGGACAGACGGACAGACAGACGGACAAGGGTAAAACAGTATAGCCCCTCTCCTTCGGAGCGGGGGTATAATAACGCCTAGTTGGGGATGGCGTTGATTGAACCCGCGGACGCTTAAGGGCATACGACACAGATTCGACCTACATTGAAAATCTTATGAAAATTTGAGTATTGCACAATTTTGATACGTACTTTCCAAATATGCAAATATATATATACCTTATCGGACTAATTTTTAAGGTATAAAGCGTCGAAATTCGGTAAAATTGAGTAAAAATTGAAATTACTGCAAAATTTCGGGCTACATTCTAATCGGTATATCTTTTTTATTTTTATAGATAGCCAAGTAATTTTTTTCTGTGCGTTAATCTTTCAGACTGAAACTATTACATAAGATCAAAATTAATTAATTTCTTTCTATATATATCTTATTTTTTGTTGCTTAATTCAACTTTTAGGTTCTAAAACCTGAAAATTCGTATGTTTTGAAAACCTTTTTGTCATGGTTCCCACATTGATTTTTCCCTGAATTTCATATATGTTATAGGACTTGTTCCAAGAAATTCAGACGTGAAATAAAAATTAGGGGTTAACGTGCGTTTTTTCGAGATATAGCATAAAAACCTCCCAAAAATCACATTTTACGTCCATTTCGCGGGAAAGCGTTATTGACGTTATTCCGTATCTTTCAAAGCTGCTGCTAAAGTTCGAAACGTCAAGGATAAATAATCGGTCAGATTTCTCCTCATATATTTGTTTTGTGTACATGTATATGTACATGTAACCAACTAAAATACAAAATGTATTATTCATAATTCCAGGATTCATTACCCTGGATTTGCCCCCCGAAAACGCCATTTAGAAAAAGCAAAAAAGGAAAGAAGAAAGCATGCTATTTCTACATAAGGTTTTTATTATTTTGTTTTGTCTGTGAATGCAAAAATAAAACAAAACACAAAAACAAAAATTAAAAAAAAACCTTGGATCCGAGTATATTTTGTACATAGTTTATTTTGACATTTTCAATAAACGCATGGGCGGATCAAGACTAGAGTGGGGGTCTTTTCATTGGAACCCTTTTTCCGGAGAATATTTTAAATTTGTGCAGAGCATAAGCGAAAACTGGCAAAAAATATCCAAAAATTAAAAAAAAAGTCTGGAACTCATCTTGTTTGCGAAGGCTTCATCCAGTGGTGAAATGGTAAATCTCATTTTATTTTCTAGTCTTTGTTGATTTTCCCCAAAATTCGATAAACAGTTGTTTACAATATTAGTCCTAAAAAGAGGACAATAGAAAAATAGGGAGGTACTGAATTATCAATGTACAAAATATGAATCCGGAAAAGACACACACTAAAAAGAACGTTAAAGGTGTCGAGGAGAAATATAAAGTTCTTGCCTGTTGGAAAAGGCACAAAATTATGCCACAGGCGAGGCAGAGATAATCCGGATATTATACGTCATTCGGGAATCTTCACAGGGGATACGGGTTCATATTCCCTGTCTGTGTTTTATATCCCCTGACCCGTCAGGCGAAGGGGATATAGGACACAGACAGGGAATGTGATCCCATATTCCATGTGAAGCCCGAATAACTTTTATATTCTGCTAGAAGTGTTATAATTCTTTTTTTTAAAAAAAGGTGTTTAAAAATTGAGATTTTGCTACCACCAGGATATGGTTTCATATCCCCTGTCAGGGTAACCAGTCAAATTGGCGAATTTACCTGGATATTTCACTTCTGCAGAATAAAGCCATGCATATCGTAACTGTAAAAACATTTACATGTATCAAGATCGGTAAAAATAAGGGTGCATCTCCACTGTGCAAAGTATTGTCCCTATATTGAAATTGCCATTTTTGTCTTGTACGCAATCAACTTGTTTTTCCTACATATTAATATTTTTTCAGGTGACGAGACATAGATTAAGAAAACGAATCCAAAATTAAAATTCATCAAAATAAGTTTTAGCATACCGATATGCTAAAGAAGCAGGGAGATTGTCAGATTATATATTTATACTTAGCCGGTTTTTATGTTAGGGTTGCTGTGAATTAAGTTTCTGTATATGGCCATTTCGACAGTTTATGTCTCTGCAGTGCAGATCAAATCAAAACATTTGTAAATCCATAAATCGACTTATATGTAAAAGCTGACAGAGAACAAATTACCAATAAGAGTGTAAATAGAAAAGCCAAAATAAGGACGGAAAGTTATGCAACATAAATCATTGAAATCATTTGAAATCAGTTACAAACGTACACAATATTAGTTTCAGAGAGATTTTATATTATACGCAATTCTATTTCTTAATGGAAGTTTGGAAAAAACTACAAAAACAAAATATTTTTTATACAAAAAACTAACATATACAAAAAATACATAAAACAAAATAAAGAACTGACAAAATGGAACCCATCTAAAAACGGAAAAAAGCCAAAATAGTACACGTTTCTTTGAAATTCCGTCACTTTTGATGATCCGCAGTGGTATGACGTTTAACCATTGTAACGTCATATTCGCGAAGAATTCAAACTATGACGTTCGCAGTGGTATGACGTTTAACCATTGTAACGTCATATTCGCGAAGAATTCAAACTATGACGTTACTGTATTGTAGCGTTTCAACACGCTTAGCGACGGTAACTGTGGCGTATGCCCTTACACGGTGGTTTAAAGTTCTCATTGGGTGTGCGTGGTTCATTTGTCTTGTCTTGATCGGGGGTATCTATTTTATCCTCTGGAAGAACATATAGTTCATTGTTTATATACAATCGATCCCGTATTAAGGTACCTTTTCTCCTATTGCGCTTAGCCTCTTTCATAACGGGGTATAGCTTTTTACGTCTCTCTTCTATATCTGGTGGATAATACCGAATGGTTTTAACCGAAGCTTAAATGCGTTGTCAAGGACGTATTGGAGCTCAGTATGGTATAGGAATCGTGCCACAAAATTGGCCTTCTCCCCCAGCCGTTCCGACCAAATCGGTGCACGTTACCAAATTAAATTTTGAAATCAATATCAAGCTCTTGATATAAAAACTCTCTAAGCAGCTCCTCTTTGTTTTCATTCCCAGATTCATGAAGCCCAGTAAAAATTAAGTTATTCTTCATAGGCCTACATTTTAAGTCTAGAATGTCTGATTTCATGCTGGATAGTTGTTTTTTTTTAGATTTAGCTGTCACTAATTGCTCAGTTGCTTTGAGCTTTGTGGACATGCTTTGTATATCTTTACTGTTTTTATCCGTCTCTGATTTTATGTTATCAAATAGATTCCCAACTCCTTGTATACTTCCTTCTAATTCTGAAACTTTGACCCTACATTCATTTAAGTTCTTTTCTGCAGTGACTAGACGGCTTGTTATAGACGTTATAACGTTTTTGAATTCGTCTATTTTTATAACACCCTGTTCAACTCTTTGTAATCTGTTATCTATACTAGAAACAAGCTTTAATATCATAGTAAGGATTATTGAGGAGTTTTGATTTTCGTCTGTGTTATCTATAATCTTCCTACTTTCTTCAATCAGTTTTGACGTTTCGCTCGGTGACATTTTGTAAAAATTACAGTTAATCTATTGTTAATCTATTGATTGGTTATGCATAGAAAAGATCAAAGGTTAAGGTCAAAGGTCAAATACTGCCAAAGGCGATAACCTATCTCGGTATAAACAACATATTGATCCTAGTGATCTCAGTTCAAATGTTGTATTTTGTTACTATTTTTGGTGCTGTTTTGAAAATTGTATGAAAATACGTGAAGAATAAAAAACAATCCAGACCAGTCAGGGTTTCCAATATTAGGTCACATAACTATCCCGACTCAGAATCAATCACACAGTACAAAAAGTTCATTCACAAACATTGTATATGAGTAATTATTTCCATTTTTCGCAAGAGATATTTTAACACGACATTTTCTATCAAGCGCAGATAACTCCTCTGTTGTAATGTTCGTGTGTTTTGTGGGCATGTGGTGTCTTTGGTCTTCCGTCTTTTGGTGTTCTTGCTTTTGCCTTGTCTCTGGACTTTGATTTGTGCAATCTTGTGCTTTGTTCCTTCGGTATTCTACTGCCGTTGTTTTTTAACTAGAAAATACTCTTTAAATTAAATACTTAAATATATTATATAATTCAGTGACTTTTTGCAATTATTTAAATGTAATTGTTATGTATTGTAATACTAATAATTTATTAAATACAATGTTATCTATGTGATACTCTGATCATATAGATACTTACATAGCAGGATACTATGTTGGTGAAAGCTGTAACCATCAAAGTCATTGGTGTCTAAAACGGCGAATCCATCTTGCGCATGTCATGAAAATTGGAATTTACCATTAAAATGTTGTAAAAACGATTTGGAATAGTTCATTGATAATAAATAAAATCAAATGAGAAACATTATGCTGCAGGTGTGCAAAATATGTCAGAATTTTTAAAAAGTCTTATTTCATAAAGGGGAGATAATTCTAAAGAAATAATAGGGGAAAATTCAATTTTAATGATTTTTGGAAAAATATGATCGGTGACCCCATTTTTTATTTCATATTTCCAAAGTCTTTTCTATAACAGAGTTTATATTACATTTTCAACACAATTTATCGTTTTATTCATATGAAAAAATATAAAATAGTATTTTCTCCCTATATTAAAAAGCTAAAAGTCTTGCTATTTTCTTAAGCTTTTCCCGCAAAAACGAGTTCGGTGACCTATTGAATTTTCTTCTAAAATTTGAAAGTGCATGTAATAAACTTTCAATCACAGAAAAATAAGAAAAATCTATCGTTTTGTTTTTAGTCACCCGAACTACCTTAACAGCTTTAGTACGATAAACATGTTTTGAACTGTTAAAAAAATGGAAGTTATTTTTAGATCACGACCTACATGAAGACGAGTGGCAGGAGGTCGTACTCCTCTGCTTTGAATGTAACAACTCACAGTCAGCTTCAAACATTTCAATCATAGAATTATTTTTACATATTATCTTTTATTGAAATGTAAACTTTCAGAAACGGCTCTATGTTCATTTTGTAATTAAGTTATTGAAAAAATTGAACATCTGTTCTGGGAATGTCGTCACACCAGAAATGTTTGGATATATCTGCTTTCCTGTTTAAAATCGCATTTTGAATTAGAATTAAACGCATTTCATTGCCTGTTTAGTTGTTATTCTGGGGATCATTGTGATCCAGTGAATCTGTGTACTTTGTATGTAAAGAAATATATATATATTTATGTAAAATTAAAAAGTGTAATCAATGGTTAAGGAATATAGAGCTATAGATGTGTCCTCATGTTACTTGCTTACCACGACAAAGTCTTTAAAATTCAAACAAATATGGAGTGATACAAGCCAAGCACTGTTATTTGATTAACTTTTTGTTTGGTGTGATATTCAAATAAAGTAAACATATTTGATGTGTTATATGTTAATTTCTGAAGACGAAATAAAATATTCATTACAAAAAATGCAGGAGAATATAAAGTTATAAGGGCTATAACTCTGTAAAACAAATAGGTGAGAATTCTGGCAAATGCAGGCACAGCTGAAGAATGTGATCAATAACTGTGTGAATTCTGGATGATATCAGATAAACGACGTACTTGTGGCGCCCAAAAACCAAATATATATTTTGCAAAGAAAGTGTAAAAAAAAAACATAAATTTCTGACAAAGGCTCGATAATTATGAAAACACAAATTCACAACTGGGCATTGTGGTAAAAATAATCCTATAAATGTAAAAAATGGATAACAGGAAACACCTACAATGGCTGAACATTATAATGACATGCCACAATCTGCTATGGAACTACACATGAAGAACACGAATAAGACAAAGGACAAACGTAGACAACGATAGGAACTCGGGACAGCCGGACTTGATACCGGCCCCTTCAAAAGCCAGCGGTAGGATTAAACCGGTTGTTTACGTTTGTCTTTTGTCTTATTTGTGTTTTTCCTGTGTAGTTCCCTGGCAGATTGTGGCATGTAATTATAATTTTCAGCCATTGTAGGTGTTTCCTGTTGTCCCTTTTATTTCATTTATGGGTACCAAAATCTCCCTTTTATCTGTCCCGTTTCCCTATCCTATAATAAACATACGAATAAAACCCAATCAGGTAGTCCACTAACTCCATGACCACAATCTTGAAGGGAAACAAAAAAAAAGCAATACATAATTTAGAAAGATAGGTCAAGGGGTACTCGTCGCTAAAATGCCGGCTAGCTCAAAAGCTTGGTTTTACAAGACAAAACGAAAATTTGACAAAGAAGGCAATAACTCCTACATGGTATGCTCTCTATTTTTCAGTTATGGTGTACTTGTGCGTGAGAGAATTTCTCATATGGATATACTATTGATACTTTCAAATTTTGGCATTTATTTTATTAATTTCGAAATGTAATCCAGACCACCTGTTTTAAGTGCCCACATCTCACTATTTCATAACGCCAAGGCAAGTTTTCTTACATTCGACTTGATGAGTGCCCTGTGTTTGTCTATATGTTGTAGTTGTCCACTAGCTTAATACACTAGTGCTTTTGTCGGGCAAAGGATGACAGTGATTGTAAGAGCAATTTGCCAGTTTAATTGATGTTTGTTGACAATCCCCCACCCATGACCAAGAAAGACATGGATGTAGCATTGCTCGACAATTAGCAAAGAATTCCGCTTTAACCGGTGCTTGTGGCCGTATTGAACTTACTGTGAGGTATGAGCAAAGCTCATTGTTGAAGGCCTCATGGTGACTTCAAGATGAAGAGCAACAATAAAAGCGTTGTTCCTTTGCTTGTTTTTACCATGTATTTGTAGAGACTTTGTCTCATGTGCATTTACTCCATATCCTTTTATTTACCATGGACATAGAGATTTTCAGAAAATTCAGAATTGAATATCTTGGTACATTTGTATGCTAAACATGTTTGCAGCTTAATCTGTTATAGTTTTTCTATTAAAAAATAACAAGTATTAAAATTTTCATTTTACGTAAAAATGGTAATAACTGCAAGACGGATTTCCCGATTTTTTTCAAAATTGTGTGCAGGTAAATCTTGCAATTTTGATCATTTTACCTTTGTCAGATGTTTTTAATATCTGATTCGGTTTCTGAGTTATTTGCAAAAAAAAACAATATTCCCCGTGTTCTAATTTTAGTAACAGTAGCCACGTGGTTTGGATTGATTGATTGATTGAATATTGTTTAACGTCTACTCAGCAATATTTCAGCTATATCAAGACGAGAACAAGTTTGTTGATAAATAATCACTTTGGGGTATGGAAAGGTCCATGGGACGGGAAATTCTAACTGCCACTGGAAAACTGTGGTGAAATCGAAAAGTGCGGGTAATTTAGCCTTGTAGCCGATCACCTACGGACCACCTTAAAAGAGCTTGCTACAAGGGTTCTTTAATGTGCAGGAAGCGTGGCGTTTCTTCCAACACGTGGACCTGAGTTTACATCCCATCCGAAAGATGGGTTGTGTACTTTTTAATCCCGCACAACCACGGAATGGGTCCTATTTCTATATCCCGGGGTTCCCTCGGGGTCAGCAGGTCCTATTTCTATACCCCGGGGTCCTCTGTTAGGAAGACTCATACTCCAAGCTCAGAGGATGCTGCGGGCCTATTCATAAGCCGGGACCGCGCACGGCGGCACGTGGTTTGGAATATAATAAACTTGAAAGCACATTCCCTGGTGAAGGCTCAGGCCAAGTTTGGTTATAATTGGTATAGCGGTTTTAGGAGAAGATTTTTGACATAGTTGGCGGACGATCGACACAATTTGATGGCAAAAGCTCACATAACTTTTTAGGCCATGTGAGCTAAAAAGTGGCTTTTACAAAATTTTAAGACGGGCGGATGCAAGACGGCAAAAACAATAACAATATTTTTTTAAGAGACATTATCATTACAATTTAACAGAGCGTATGCCTTCAATTTAAGCCTATCCCATGATCCCATGATAATAGATGTAGATAGCCAACAGCCAATGTATACGTGTCAGGACAGTTTTTGACTGCAGAAGATCAATATGTAAACTACGTATTTCTTCACATAAATTAATGATTGAAGTAGGTCGCTATTCTAAAAGTGAAAAAAATGAACGCTTTTGTAACAAATGCAACTCTGGTGAAATAGAAGATGAAGTCCATTTTTTAATAAATTGTAATAAATTTCACCATGATAGAAAAATATTATTTGATTTTATAGGAAGCGAAGTTCTTAACTTCAATCAACTTGACAAAGAACAAAAGTTTATTTATTTACTTATATCTGAAAATCAAAAAATACTTAATGCAGTTGGAAAATTTATCAATAATAATTTATAGTGTAATATTTGACACATTTTGATACATAATGTCATATATTATTATTTGTGCTGTCCATTGCTATCCAATCAATGTTTCTTTTTCTTTATATGTAAAACTCATGTAGCCCCCTGTGGGCCATTAATTTGATAAATAAAATATGTTCTATGTTCTATGTTCTATGTTTAAGCATGGCTTGTGGATGATGGAAACTCTTGAATTCCATTTTGGTTGTCGCTTTGGGAGTGCATGCAGTTGATTGAATAAAAAACAGATATATAGTAATTAATAAAAAAAAAGGATTTATTTTGAAATAAATTTTGAAATAACAAAATACCGAAATTACTGTATTAAGAGATATAATTGTAGCTATTATTTCATACACAATAATAAAATTACATTTCGCCATGCTCAGGTGGGTTTCTAGGTCGGGGTTTTGAATATTTATTTCAACCATGCTAATTGAACTATTTTTGAATATAAGGCATATATTTTGCCATCAAGTGATTTCCAATAGGTCAGTTATTGAGTTGGCTGGAATAAGTGTTTTATAAATTCTGTATAGTGACCTATATCCCTCAGAATTTTTAAAATCTGAAATATCAGTAAGTACATTTTACTATTTATTCAGAATATTTGTTCATCGACTTTTTACATGATGACAGTTTACGGGTCAACAGGTGCGATCACAAGGTTTTTCCGACAAGGTTGACATATCTCTGGAAATATTAGGGTATTATAGTATAGCCATCTCAAGTGCTGAAGCGGCCAGTATTTTTGATAAATTTTTGTACCGATAAAAAGTTTCTATGGAGAGTTGATCATTCCCAAATAACAAAATGTCAATAGTAATTGTAAGGCCCTCTAATTCTAATTGATTCAGTTCTTGCAGCATAATATTTCGAACTAGCGTAATTTTTTCGCAATGTAGTATAAAATGCTCGCAATTTTCGTTTAAGTAACCACAAGAACATGAACTGTTATCTGTTAAATTAGATCTGAATAGATGTTTCTTAGTCGCGTATAAAATACACTACAACATCGGTCTCCCAAATAATAATATGTTGGTGTTTTTTTCATAAGAAAATAAATCTGTTGTAGTCTCGATTTAAATAATGAACAAGAAGGTAACGAACGCAAGTTTAAATCCAAAGAATTCCATAGCTTAATTGAGGCCGGAAAAAATGACTGCTGATACATCGTTAATCTAAGAGTATTTTGAGAAAAATCATGACTGTTTCTCAAGTTATACGGATTGCCTTCGGCCATCGTGGACGGAAGAAGTTCTTGTGAATAGTCAGGTGCTATACCATTCACAATTTTATAAAAAAAGAGTTAATTTCCGTACCTCTCTTCTGGTTTTTAACTTTTCCCACCCAGTTTCCAGATAAATTGAATCAATGCTTGAAAAAGAAGGAAGACCCGTTATTATACGGGCAGCTTCAATTTGGACCTTTTCTAGTCTGGTTGAATTATTACTTCCACAATTATCCCAGACTTCTGAAGCATACTCTAAAATAGGCCTAATAAAAATAAGATAAATTTTTTCTAAGTATTTCCTATCAAGTTTGTATTTTAGTTTCCTTAAAACATTTAATTGTTTTGAAGCCGTTTCTATTAATTTGTCAATGTGCTTCGTCCATTTACAATCGTTACTGAAAACAACCCCCAAGTGTTTATGCACTGCGACAGGATTAATAACAGTTTGTCCAAAATTGAAAACTAAATTTGTTCCAAAACCCCTGGCATCAAATACCATTATGTCAGTTTTACTAGGATTAAACTTTAGTAACCAGTTATTAGACCATTTCCGTAAATGGTCTAGGTCACTGTTTACTAAATATCTCAAAGAATTATCATCATTTGCGGAATGACCAATAGAAGTATCATCTGCAAAAAGCCTACCTAACCCCTTCATTTCGTCTGTAATGTCATTTATAAAAATTAGAAACAGTAAGGGGCCTAAAACAGATCCTTGAGGTACACCAGCATTTACATTACCAACATCTGACAAAGCATCTTTCACTACAACTCTTTGTAGTCGGTTTGAGAGGTAACTTTTCAGCCAGCAAAGAAGGTCACCTTTGATCCCATATTTCTCAAGTTTGTGTAAAAGTGCCTTAATCCAGACGGTATCGAAAGCCTTACTAATGTCTGCAAATGTAACACTAGTACGTTTTTTTTTCGTCAAGGGAATGCAGTATTCTGTGGTACAGTTCGATTAATTGATGACTAGTTGAGTACCCTGGTAAAAAACCTGACTGATACTTATATAAAAGTTTATTATCACATAAATGGTTATATACGTGCTTATAAATAATTTTTTCAAAAAGTTTTCCAATGCATGATAGTAACGAGATAGGCCTGTAGTTTGAAGGCAAAGTCTTGTCTCCAGATTTATATATAGGTATAATATTCGAAATTTTCCAATCGATAGGAAATATTTTTTCTCTTAGTGATCTATTGAATAAGATGCACAGAGGTTTAGATATTTCTTTTTTGACTGAGACTAACATTTTATTACTAATAATATCTGGACCGACGGCTTTGTTTGTATTCAGAGTACATATAATATCTAGCACTTCCTCTTCAGTAACATGAATTTCATTTAAACTTGCTTTGGTTCTCTCTTGAAAATCTGGCAACTCAACATCTGCATCATTTATACTTGAGATTGAACAAAAGTATGTGTAGAGTGCGTTTGATTTGTCAAGAGGACTAATATATACCCCGCTTTCATTCACAGAATAAAAATGTAAATTCTTAAAAAGAGCCTTAAATAATTTTGACGATATCCCATCGAACTGAAGGCTCCCTTAGCTTTCAATCAGCAAAATTAAATGAATTAATCAGCAATATCTTTCATATATATAACAAGATGTGTTTTTTGGAAACACTTATGCCCCCGAGTAGAAGAGTTAAGAAGAAACAATTAGGGACCGACCATTTAACCTGAAGGGGGGGGGGGGGG
>MJUU01047944.1:40372-112309 GCA_002080025.1 Modiolus philippinarum | reverse complement strand
CAAATCCAAAATATTTTTTTAGAAAAAAAAACATAGCCCCCCCCCCCTTCAAGTTAAATGGTCGGTCCCTTAGCACACTGAACAATACTTAATGTGTTTCTGAATGACTGTAATTGGATGCAAACACAGAAGTCACCGAAATGACCCCTCCAATCATTTTCCAAGCGTTATTAGGAAACAATTGTCACCTCTTTTTTTCTTAACATTTATAATTAACTTATTGTCTTTCTGCCTATCAGTGTTTTCAATTTTTTCATCAATACAGTAGAATCTATTTATAGCTATTCAAAAAACCAGAACAGAAGAAATGGATTACATGTAATTACATCAGAAAATATTTAATAGATTTAGTAACCTCCCTATTCACTGATGTATACAATGTATATTAACAACGGTCTATGGTAGGAATCTAGAAACATTTTCTCATCTATACATTTCTTGTATCAATATAAAAAATAATATGTATATAAATTCTGAAATCATCTGAAAAATCAAATCACCATTAATACACCTTTGAAATAGAAACCCCTATTACTTAACATTCAAAAGATATTCCTATCAAATTAAAATTTTAAATGAAGAAACTTGACAAGATCTTTTCTTTTCATTACAAATTCTTTAGATAAGGCTTATAAAATAGACCCATAAAATCTGATGGAATGTCATCATTCCTCATATCAATTTGACTTATCTCCCTTTGCCCAATTACCATTCAAAAGACTGTCAAATGTTAAACTTTTTGAATACAGTCGTAAGTCAAGGTCAAGGTCAAGAGGTCAAATATTCTGGTACCAACTGAAAGGTCTTCCCACAAGGAATGCACATGCAAAATATGAAAGTCCTATCACTAACCTTTCAAAAGATATACTCAATGTTAAAGTTTTTATGCACTTGTTCACAGGCCATGGTCAAGGTCACAAGGTCATATATTCTGGTTCCAATGAAAAGGTTTTGCCACAAGGAATGCACATGCAAAATATGAAAGCCATATCACTTACCATTCAAAAGATATACCCAATGTTTAAGTTTATTATTTTTTTCAAAAAGTCCATCACATGTCAAAGTCAAGGTCACGAGGTCCAAAATTTTGGTATCGTCTGAAAGGTCTTGCCACAAGGAATACACATGCAAAATATGAGAGCCTTATCACTTACCATTCAAAAGATATACCCAATGTTAAAGTTTTTGTGGACAAACAGACAGACAGACAGGCCAAAAACTATACGCCCCCGAATCTTCGATTCACGGGGGCATAAAAAACTACAAAGGCCCTAAGACCAACACTTTAGATTATCCCCCTTTTATTTTGCAAATATCAGAAGAACAATATTCCTTGAGGGTTATGTTCTTCAGCAAGCAGCTATCTTGGGTTTCCTTATTTCGAACCCCTTTAACGAGAAAAGAAGAAAGTGAATACTATCTTAAACATTCATTTAATTCATAATTTTTTCTAATGTCGGACTATTGACCGTCGGACTAATGACTGTCGGACCAGTGAGATGACCCCAAAAATGGTTTTATATTTTTGGCCACACTTTAGGATACAAAACGAAACCAAACCGATAAATTAAATATTTAAAGTTTTATTTTCATTTCATTGATACTATAAGATAAATTCCTTTGCAACTATGATGAAAATAACACAAAATGAAAGTCACACATCTACGGTGGTACATTTAGGACACACAAAATTTTATATTTTTATAATATTATGTCGAGCGCTGGACTTATAATGTCCAGCGCTCGACTTATTATGCGAGTTCCCGACTAATTATGTCGAGCGCTCGACTTATTATCTCGAGCGCTCGACTTATTATCTCGAGCGCTCGACTGATTATGTCGAGCGCTCGACTTATTATCTCGAGCTCTCGACTTATTATCTCGAGCGCTCGACTTATTATGTCGAGCTCTCGACTTATTATCTCGAGCTCTCGACTTGAAATGTCGAGCTCTCGACTTATTATGTCGAGCGCTTGACTTATTATGTCGGCTCTCGACTTATTATGTCGAGCTCTCGACTTATTATCTCGAGATCTCGATTATTATGTCGAGCGCTTGATTTATTATGTCGAGCGCTCGACTTATTATGTCGAGCTCTCGACTTATTATCTCGAGCTCTCGACTTATTATGTCGAGCGCTCGACATATTTTTTTTTTCAATTCCGAATTCTTTGTAGATTGAAATGATATTTAATACATGTGTAACCTCGTATACATGACCCGGCACTTGATCCAGGGGATCAGGGGCTTCTTCCATGTACAGAGCTGCTGGGGGGGCGTCCTATGTGGTTGATAGGGGAATACCTTGCGCTGGAAACGGGGTAGAAAGGGTCCCGCTCTGTTGTGCAGAATAAAGATCCCTTCTATATATTTCGATACTGAAGAGCAGGCCTTTAGGACAGTATAAGAACCTAAATTTCCAACCCTTCCCTTCTCCAATTTCGTTACCCAGTTGTCCCTCACGCCTTGGTTCTTTGTATCCACTCGGCAATATTTTAGCTATATCAGGACAAGAACAATTTATATTCAATTCATATAGAAATATATATGTTGTGGGACGGCCTCAAATTAACTATGGAACAAAATAAAAATGGTATAGTTGGCCACGATTAAAAGGTAAAACCACAAAAATATACAAATTAAAAAACACATAAATATGACAAAAATGCAAAGAAGGGAAGACTGCCAAACGTTTCAGTCTTATGGCCTTCGACTAGGGGACTACCGGGCTGAAATACGGAGAAGAAAATGGAAAGGACGAGAGAATGCAGACCTAATCACGTGTCACAGATATTATCTGTAAAAATCGTGCCAAATCTTGAACATAATCAAAAACGAGAAATAAAAAATTAGTTATCTATACTATGTGAATATCAAATTTCAATACATAAAAATATTATAAAATAGATTGCTTCTTAAATTCATGCCAAAGGGTCGAGCAGTTCCAAGAAAATTGATGATTTTTTGTTCAAGGAACTGTCGTTGTATTCAATTCGTACTACGGAAGCCCATAGGGGACCTGAAAAAAAATAAAATTATATCATTATCTCGATATATATATCGTATTTCGATATAATTATTTCGTTATTTCGATATAGATTTATCGTTATTTCGATATTAATTTCGTTATCTCGATTTAATGATATCGTTATCTCGATAAAATTATATCGTTATCTCGATATATTTATTCCGTTATTTCGATATTTCTTTCGTTATTTCGATATAATTATTTCGTTATCTCGATATTTATTTCGTTATCTCGATATTTATATCGTTATCCCGATATTATTATATCGTTCTCTCGATATATTTATTCCGTTATTTCGATATTTATTTCCTTAACTAAATAATTGAATATATTATTATTAGTACTGACCAAGTGGATCAATTTGAAATATCATTGTCTTATAATATGTTGCTGTTGAGAAATGAGGTTTCTCACTGTGTTGAAGACCTCACGGTGACCCTTAGATGCTTTGTTTTGGGTCGTATTAACCTGAAGACCTTGATATTAGTTACTGAGAAAACTGTTACGAAAAATTGTTTGCTATCACAGGCAGACAGACGGATAGACAGACAGACAGACGGACAGAGTGATTCCTATATACCCCTGAACTTCGTTCCTGGGGGTATAATTATTCAACAAAATACCCTATCATGTAATTGAAATATGCATGGGTTTCACGCAAAAGAAATATATATCGAAATAACGATATAATTGCATCGAGATATCGATATAATTATATTGAGATAACGAAATAGATATCGAAATAACGCAATAAATATATCGAGATAACGATATAAATATCGAAATAACGATATAAATATCGAGATTACAATACAATAATACCGGGATAACGAAATAAATATCGAAATAACGGAATACATATATCGAAATAACGCTATAAATATATCGAGAGAACGATGTAATTATATCGAGATAACGATATAATTAAATCGAGATAACGAAATAAATATCTAAATAACGATATAATTATAGCGAAAAAACGAAATAATTATATCGAAATAATGATAAAATATCGAGATAACGATATAATTTTATTTTTTGAGGTCCCCTATCGGCTTCCGTACAATTCAAACTTTAATCCGAAAGAAAACAGAAAGAATCAGGGGGGAGGGACAACCGGGTAACAATTTTTGACTGCCACTGGAAAATGGGCCTACTCTTCAGTATCGAAATATATAGAAGGGATCTTTATTCTGCACAGAGCTTTGACATAATAAGTCGAGAGCTCGAGATAATAAGTCGAGCGCTCGACAAAATAAGTCGAGAGCTCGAGATAATAAGTCGAGAGCTCGACATAATAAGTCGAGAGCTCGACTTAATAAATCGAGCGCTCGACATAATAAGTCTAGAGCTCGAGATAATAAGTCGAGCGCTCGACATAATAAGTCGAGAGCTCGAGATAATAGGTAGAGCGCTCGACATAATAAGTCGAGCGCTCGACATCATATGTTGAGAGCTCGAGATAATAAGTCGAGCGCTCGACATAATAAGTCGAGAGCTCGAGGTAATAAGTCGAGAGCTCGACATAATAAGTCGAGAGCTCGAGATAATAAGTCGAGAGCTCGAGATAATAAGTCGAGCGCTCGAGATAATAAGTCGAGCGCTCGACATAATAAGTCGAGCGCTCAACATAAAAAGTCGAGCGCTCGACATAATATTATAAAAAATAAAATTTTGTGTGTCCTAAATGTACCACCGTACACATCGACATAACAGTAATTTAGTTACCAGTTATTTCTAAAGTGGATTAAGAACTGTGGAAATTTTAGTATTTAAATGACCTCACATTTATTTTTGTAAAACTTCAGGTCATACCCATTTAGGTATTCAACCTTACAATAAATGGACAAAATTGTAAAGTAAAGAATATTTAAAGGAATTTAAACCAAAATGTAGCCATAAAATTTATCAAATGAATATGTGGTTTTATACTAAGTAGAGTGATTAACATACCTATAAATCAGGCTAAATAGTATGACGTGAATTGTGACAGGAATTCCACATTTCTAAAAAATTTGTTCTTCGTGTTCTTCATTCAAATTAGCTTACATATAATATGTTCAGTCGATTTTTTTATGTTATTGATATTGTCTTGTTTGTTTTCATCATGCCATAACCATTTACTGTAAATGTGTTTGCGCAATAAATATTGTCTATTGTCTATTGTCTATTGTTAATGATTGAAAGTAAATGTTAGGTGTATAATTAATGAAAGAATGAGGAGTAAAGGCCTCTACAAATACATGGTAAAAACAAGCAAAGGAACAACGCTTTTATTGTTGTTCTTCATCTTGAAGTCATCATGAGGCCTTCAATAATAAGCTTTGCTCATACTTCAAAGTAAGTTCAAGACGGCCCCTAGCACCGGTTTGAGCGAAATTCTTTGCTAAATGTCGAACAACGCTACATGCATATCTTTGCTGGTCATTGATACGGGATTGTCAACAAACATTAATTAAACTGGCAAAGTGCTTTTACAATCCTGTCATCCGTTGTCCGACAAAAACACTTGTGTCTTAAGCTAGTGGACAACTATAACATATAGACAAATACAGTGCACTCATCAAGTCGATTTAACGAAAACTTGACATTATGAAAAAGTGAGCTGTGGGCACTTTAAACAGGTGGTCAGAATATTTCATTTGGAAATTACAAAAATCAATGCCAAACTTTGAAAGAATGATGGTACATCTACATGAGAAATTCTCTCATGAACAAGTACACCATAATTGAAATATATAAAGAGCATATGCCTTTAATAACATTCAAATAGCATAAAATTAATGAATTTGCAACATTAAACATCTGATAAAAAGGTAGAATAAAAATTTAAAAACAATATATGCATCCCCATGTCCAACAAATTAAACAAAGTCAATGATATGGACGCGAAGATTCGACTGGAATTCAATGAGGACCCCAGTCGTGATTCCAATTATAACATTTCAGGCCGTTTTAATTTCAATTTTATTGGATATAAATCAAGTGGATTGGATAACAGGCAAAGCTTATAAATATCCTCTTGCTACAAGATGGAGCATACAACAATATATACTAGTCAACAAAATCAACGCAATTAATTTTATATTTAGCGATTTATATTCCCTGTTTTAGTTTATTAAAGTATTTCACGCCAAAAAGCTTTTGTTTATATCATTTTAAATCAATCCCGAAGCGGATATGATGAAAATGAGAAATGCAAGCTTTTGGCTCGATGATCGAGGTTTTGCCATTAATTGATTGATTAAAATTGTTAGATGTCAAGAATAGGACACTGTAGGAGATAAACAATGTGAGATCTTTAAACCGGAAAACAGCCTCTCGCTTCTATGTTCCGCTCAATCAAAATCAACGTGAACTAGCACTTAATTGGCACGCCCAGAGCTTCGATGGCAGTTGATGCTTTCACAAAGCATTGTAACATGAAAAGAACAAGGCAAACATTCCCTCCAAAATGATAAATCAAGTAGCAGCAGGTCCCGAAAGACGTTTCAACGTCAAAACCGCGCAAATACATTTTGCACTAGCGCAACCAAAAATTTAATTCGAAAAATGGGGTGCAACGAATACATGGTCGACAAAGGAACATATTTCTCAATCAGGTTTAAAATTGGGATGAAATAGTACATGCCAGAAGCTGACATACTCACTATGCATGTATGTACATTATGTTTCAATTTTTTGGGGTTGTTGATTTTGTTTTCTTGAGTATATGAGTTTCGTCTTTATCTCTCTTTTCTTCGAAATTCGTAAACCGTTGCATTTCACTGGCACGATGGATGAAGATCCAAAATTAGGAAACTATAAAACAACAGGAATGATAGACTATGATATTTAACATTATAGCAGACTTATCAAATATTCGTAGATTGTCTAAGATCAAGCATTTATATTCTGTCATAACATCAAACTTTTTCATATATCCTTCCATACCTCTTTTCCACATTCCCAACCGAATAGAAATATTTCATTACACAACAAGCTTTAAGCATCCAAATGCCAAGTTTTTGGTTAAAATGAATTTTACTTTTTCAAAAATTCATAATGAAAGGATATGGTTAAATGCACATGAGACAAATTCTCTACAAGTACATAATTATTGATGCGTGAGACCTTCAAAAATGTTCATACCTGAAAGTAAGTTCAAGACGGTTCCTAGCACCGGTATTAACCATGCATTGATTTAAGAAAACAAATAGTTAATACACTAAGAATGGAGTTATTTAAATGTCGGACTTTTTTGCATTCAATAATATGAGAATGTCAGAATATTAAAGATAATGTGTTATGTCAATATTTTGATAAACTTGTTGTATTTTAAACGTTCAAAAGGACTCGGCCTATAATAATTCATGACTCTATATTCACTCTTAAGTAACAAAGGTGCATTTTTCCTTACCATGTGTAAAATACGGATAGAATTCATTTTGTTCCCTTTGAATTTTGGAAGTCTGATACTCGGAAGAATTTTTGATGATTTTCTGACCCATTTTATAGCGTGGATCGATCTTTTGATCATCACTAATTGTTCATTTAATAAAAATTATCACTAATTGTTCATTTAATAAAAATAATAAATCAACTGTGCCCCTAATCGTTAGAATCGACATTAGCATAGGACAACTTGTTATAACTCCGACAATCTTATTACCATCAATCTTTTGTTACGCCTTTGGGTTTTGAACGAACTGATAGAAGTACTGCATGTCATTTCCTTCCCTGTTGCAGAAGTAGAATTGAAATATGAAAAAGAAAAGAAATGGGGTAAATATCAAGGAGACAACATCCCATATCCAGGTTAAACGACCCAAACCAAGCATCTAGGGGTCACCGTACGGTCTTCAACACAGTGAGGAACCTCATACCATATAGCAAGCCCTAAATGGCCCCAAAAAGGTAAAAAATGCATGGGTGTTCCATGGAACACTTGTGTCGCCTGCACTGCAGAAGAGCCATTTTTTTTTTGCTGCCCAGTGAACCTCTTAAATCAGTTAAATTAAAATCCAAAGTATTAGGTGCATGTCTAGATTAGGAGAAAAAGATGTTTAGAATATGAATTCTATTTTGAAGAACTTATTCACATTTACAAACAGAATTTAAAAATGATATATATATATAATTGGCTTTGAGAACCTTTTAAAATCTTTAAAAACAAATTTAAGTATAATGTGTATAACCAGATCTAAAAACAACATATATCCTGAAAAATTGGTTGGAATCTGACAGACAGTTTTGAAGTAGTCGCAGGATAACTAACTGAATTAACAAATGAGTTATTTTGAACCTCTTAAATATGTAAAATCAAAATATTAAGTATCAGGTGCTCAATTATATCAGGTGAACAACATATGCTGAAAGTTTGGTTGTAATATGTTTTACAGCTTTGAGGGAGTTCAAGATTAAAAACTGAATTGACAATTGGGCTTTTTTGGCTCTTTGAGCCTCTAAAATCTACAAAATCAAAATTTTAGGCATCAGATGAACAACTAGATCAGGTGAACAACAAATCCTGCATGTTGGTTGGGATCTGACTTATAGTTATGATGGAGTTGTGGATTAACAAACCAGATTAACAAATGAGCTATTTTGGCTCTGTGAATCTCTTAAGTATGTAAAACCAAAATTATATGTATAAGGTGCACAACTACACACGTTGAACAACATTTTCTGAAAGTTTGGTTGGAATTGGACAAACAGTTTTGAAGGAGTTGCCGATATAAAAACCTGAATAACAAATGAGCTATTTTGGCTCAGTGAAACTCTAAAATCTATAAAAACAACATTCTAAGTATCAGATGCACAACTACACCAGGGCAATGACACTTCCTGAAAGTTTGATTGGAATTGGACAAGCAGTTTTGGAGGAGTTGTGGATACAAAAACCGACAGACGACGCAGGACGACGTAAGACGTCAGATAGTAATCCCTATGTGTCGACTCTGCTTACAGCAGGCGACACAAAAAGTGAATAAATCATTTGAAACAAACCACATCCAATAACCGAAATATCAAGAAAGTAAAATTTCACAAGAAGACAAGGACAAGCAAATGACCAACACATTCCTGACCTGGAACAGGCGCAAAAACTGCGGAGGGGTCAAACCCGACCTCCTGGATCCAAACCCTCCCCCCACGCGCGACGAACGGCCAAAAAACAAATACACAAAAAGATCCACAGTAAAAATCAAACTAGAACTTGGATTTCAGTACCCAAGTTGTAATCAAAGTTGGTTTTTTGAAATCATCTTGACTGCCAGTTGAGCTCTCTGGAATAATAAGATGAATATTTTATATTTATTGTATTTCAGCAAAACTAAAGTTATAACGAGGCAATTAAGATTCTATGTCGCGACCCTGATTGAAAAAAGCGGCCATTAAATATCATTTTGAGGGGATCTGTCAAAAACCATTCATCCAAAGTTTGGTTACAACGTAAGCTGTGTTGCCAGGTGGGGTCATCAGATACAATGTTAAATAGACTCCAGTGACCATTTAATTACACTTTGATTTCAGCTGAACAAACATTTCCATACAAGTTCTTAATGATTTTCCTGTAGGGTCCTTTGTTGAGTCATAATCTTGTTTGACTGATATATGAGATCGTTAGATACTGTGATACTCAATTACCATTCTACTAGTTTGGTTCTAACTAAGCAAGTAGTTAGCACGAATTTCCTTCAGAGTACTATGTTAAACTAAGCTGCAACAATAAGCTTTGCTGATACCTCATAGTAAGTTCAAGACGGTTCCTAGCACCGATTTGAGCGGAATTCATTTCTTGATGTCGAGCAACGCTACAGCGCTAGTATTTTTTTTATTTTTTTTTATGGGGTGGGGGGTCTTTGAAAAAGAACTATTTTTTCGGGTGGTTTGAGAAAATCATTATTTTTTGGTTTAAATTTTTTCAGGGCCAGCCTAGGTCTAAATGAAAATGGTGAGTACCCACTCTCCCTTTGTGAAGCATTAAAGCTAAGGCACGGACCATTTGATTTTCAGGGGGGGGGCTGGGATTTTCACCAGAGCCGGGTAATTTTTTTTCGCCCGCTTCGCGGGCCAGATTATTATTTTCCCATATACACAATGCTAGAAAATTTTGTTAAGCCGGGCTTTTTTTTAATGGACAGGATCAGGGCCAGATTATTTTTTTTAACCCAGGTGCTGGCCAGAGAATTTTTTTGGGCAAAAGTCAGGGCCAGAAATTTTTTTTCAAAAAAATACCACCCCCCCCCCTAAACCACCACAGTCATGTGACTGTAAACACGAACTTGACTAGAAAACATAGCTGTAGGTTGCACATGCCAATCCCGAATGGAAGTAGATGTTTTCTTGCCTACTGTCCCACCCCAATTCCCTCCATAAAAATGTCACGAATTCTAATTTAATTTGGGAAATTTTGTATGATAGTTCGACATATGACCCCGAAGGGTCTCTATAGAGAGATAAAGGAACGTAGCAGGACCGGAAGTGGTGTGAATTTCCTGTTGGCCGCTATTTTGACAGGAAATGACCTTATATGCTATGTATAGATATATTTTGGATGACGTTGACTATGTGAAGGAATTGATTTATATCATATTTCTTTGTTCCGAACTTCATCAGTGACTTTTTACGGGAACTAATTGTTCATCACTTGGGTGATTTCCATTTTCCCACATTTTTTGCGCTTTAATCTTTCATTATTACCCATTTTCTTTATCCATGTGTTTCTTTTTTGCCCTTTTTCATTACTATCTCTCTATTTGATTTATTTTAACAGTTAATTTCCCTTTTTACTACTTTTACTGTGTTATTTTATTATTATTTTCCCTTTCTCACCTTATTTCAAGATTATCTCTCGTCTTCATTCGATTCGGAGCAAAGGAGTGGGTTCGATAAGGCCACCTTAGGCCCAAAAATTGAAGAAAACTTAAGAAAGAAATATGGTGATTTTCAAACTCTATAATGTCTACTTAACTAGATTTATTTATTTTTTTTTTTTTTTGTATTACATGTAATTCAACAGGTTTGGTTTAATAAGCCAATGAAACATTGCCCTTTTTCATTACTATCTCTCTTTTTGATTTCTTTTAACAGTTAATTTCCCTTTTTACTACTTTTACTGTGTTATTTTATTATTATTTTCCCTTTCTCACCTTATTTCAAGATTATCTCTCGTCTTCATCCTATTCGGAGCAAAGGAGTGGGTTCGATAAGGCCACCTTAGGCCCAAAAATTGAAGAAAACTTAAGAAAGAAATGGGTAAATCCGTGAAAAAGACTGAAAAAGCTAGATTTTAGGAAAGTTTTTGGCACGTTTAACATTGGCCAACCATGTGTACACTAACGAGCTTTATATATGTTGTATAAAATAGTTAATTACAACTTCTGAATAAATGTTTTGAGTGTGCACGAAGTTTGCCACTTCTGTTTCAAACAAAATCCAATAAAAAATGATAAAATTTTCAACGTTTTTGTTTTTTGCTAATCTTTCAGCATCATTTCCAGGATTTTAGAAGTAGTTTTTGCGAAATAAACTTGACCCATTAAATGCAACATTTCTACAATATTTAAACGAAATAACAGTAAAGTTTTGACAAATTTTCCCCAATGAAAAAATAATGGGCCAAGAAGGCCCTTTCTGAACCTTGTCCTTTGAATTTTTCCGCGATTTTTCTTTTTCCATGGCAACGGTGGCCATTTTCATATTTTATAAGAGCAAAATTGTTTTTATACATGCCATCAAATTTCTATCAGATTTCATTCAATTTGGAGCAGTCTGATTTTTCCCGTCTTTTTCTATTTCCATTGTGATGTTTTCGAAAACTCGTTTACACGTTTATAAACAAGCTTAGTAACCTTCCTGTTGAATTTCATTTCATTCTGAGCACTTGAATTTTTTTCCCGTCATTTTTCTGGTTTGATCACGTGCAATTGTCCTCATTAACCTTAAAACAAAGTTGTTTTTTTTGCTTCAGGGGTAAAAAAACTAAATAACAGAATTAATTTCTTAAGAATAAACTTTTTTGGGTTTCATATATTTGATCCAACAAATGACCTTTTATATCAAAAAAGAATTTCCTTAAAAATATTTTATATATCTTTATTTTCTTATCAATGAATTAAAGTTCACCAATCTTTTAAGAAATGGATATTTTCATAATGGCCTTGTTATGTGTCCTCGGTCTGTTGTAACGGCCTCACAATACTGCAATGGTCATCATCGTTACCTCGTGCCATTGCAGCTATCCTCAGGCATTATTACAGACCTCGAACACATAACAGGAGCATTATGAAAATACCAGTTTATTAAAACCATATTAAATATGTTTATTCCTATTTCTATAATAATTATTTTGTTATATTTTACCTGTATATTAGGATAATTTCCTTTGCGACGTCGCAGGTCCAAATTGATCAAAATAATGCAAAGTCAAAGATATTACACACATATTGACTTAACGTGGATTTATTTTTAGTTAGTGGAAATTTCAGTATTCAAATGACCTATTATCTATTTTTATAAAACTTCAGGTAATACACATTTTAAGTAAATCAAGCTTACAGTAAGGGGTCAAAAGATAACAAAAGGAAGAATATTGAAGGCATTTCTAAAATAAATGTAGGCATAAAAATTTATCCAATAGATAAATGTTTTAATTCCAAGAAGTGTTTTTTGTATAAAATAGCACCAAGCATCCACGTATCCCTATTGTTCGATGGACCCTACACTAATTTATAGTGTTTCGGCAGCTTTGTAACAATTTCTAGGGATGGTTATATTCGTCTTTGTAGTCGGAATAAAAAGTTAATCTAGGTCTGCTCTCATCAGAGGTCCCCTAGGTAACTTTTAAAAATATGTCTTTATTATTTGATTTTTGCTGAAGTAAATATCGTTGTCCTTTTATATACGGAATGATTGATTTTTCTTGTCAAAGTCTGTATCATCTAATTGCGATAGATGTCAATGTTTCAAAAGATCTTTCTTAATGAATTGTACATTGGCGGTTGCGTAAGAAAATTTAACCTGTCTTGAACTAATATATCAGACATACCACGATTAATGTCACATTCTAAGTAGCCTCGATTTATGAAATTAACCTTGAACGTGTTGAATATTTCGTTACGGTCTTTTATATTATTAGTGTTTCTAATACATCGTACTGTTTTTCCTTTGATGAAAACTGTAAAAACGTAGTTGCTTTAACAACTATTTTGATTTTAAATTAATTCGATTCCGGGTAATTCAAATTGTGCGCAATTTGGAAAAATTCTTCAATTTTTTCTAAGCGGAGCATCGTCTCTTTATCGGAGTTGAAAATTCGGTCTTTAGTGAGACAAATCTATTTGATAGCGTACATAATATATATGCTGTTTCTTAGACGCTGTTTACTAATTCTCTATTCGGTATGATTTCAACGGATTTCAATCGACATTCGGTATAGATTTTATCTCTTTCGCTAGTAAAACGCACTGCTTGGCTCTTAATATTTTTCCTCTATTTTTACGGAAGCCGTGCAGATTTTTTCTGTAACGTAGAATTCTATCTTCAAATGAAACGTCTTGCCTTTCTGTTAAATGTTAGACTATACTACAGTACAATTCTACATGCCTGTACGGAAAGTCACGTGGCAGTGGGCGTTATCTAGATGCACGTGGTTACATCAAATTGTACTTATGGACATTAATTACATAATTGCTTCGAAACATTTTCAAAGTATAATAAACTATCGGTTTAATTTAAGAAGAGTTATGCCGAATTTATTTTCTTGTCCAAAGTTGTTGTTTATTATTCTTAATAATTTTTCGCTCTTGTATCCACACCTAAATAAAATAGTGATTTCTCTTGTTGGGTTCCCTATTTTGTTGATATGACAGACTGGTTTCTACATTTTTCATGTCGATTTCGTATTTTATTGTAATACCATTGTCTGCTTCTCGCTTCGATGTATATTTAATAAGCATATTTGATTTTTCGTAGAAAAGCATGATTCCATATTCTATTAAGATGCCCTAGATGCGGAAGCCGAAAACTATAAATCAGCTTTGAGTCTCAGTCAAACAGGAAATACGGATCAACATTTTGCAATAAAAGCACCAAATCCCATCTCTGTATTGATTAATTCGGCCTCAAACCCTATTTCTCTGTAATTTATGTTTACACTCAAATATGCAGTGTTTTCTTAATTTTTTTACTTCTACATAGTCGTCATGACATTATGATTCGCTGAGTATTGTCAGCTCATAGTCTGATTACATGTAAACGGGTGTTTCGACTCTTATTTTTAATAAGCGGCGATTCTCTTCAGTGGCCTCCGCTTATGTTTGCAGATTAGTTTATTTATAATTGTATTTTACACACAATATATGTTGGGCCATACACCAGTTTTTATTGCACCAATCTTTTGTTTATTTAATACTGTTTTCTATACAGTTCATGTAATTTTAATAATTACAATGCATTTGGTTTTCGAAGGTTTATCCTTCAGTTATAAACGATTTATTCGTCCAGTAATTTTCTGAGGTTTTCCTTCCTATATCAGTGAATCATTTCTTTTGTAATTCTTGAAGGTTTTTCCCTCTGCTATAAGCGATTGTTGGAAAGGTATTAAAGATAGTTTTGCACCTTTCATTTTGTTTCAATAATCGCCAATGTTTTATTAACATCCGCTTTAGTTGCTTAATAGCGGGATTGTATTTTGTAACGAACACCAAGCTTTTAGCTTTTGATCTTTTATTATCTTGTAAAAGATTTTTTCTTCTTAATGTTGTTGTTTCATTGATAATATTTTGAATTTCTGATGAGCTATAACCTCTTTCGGTTAGCCTTTGTTTGAATGCTTCGATTAGTTCGCATATTTCGTATTCATTGTTAGTATTTCGTATGTGACGAATAAGTTCGCCTTTTATAAAGCCTTTAAACACCCCTTTTGGATGTGAGCTCGTTCTTTCGAGATATTGAAAGGTCTCAGTTTTTTTAGTGTATGTTTTCATGTCAAGAGTTCCATTCAGATCGAATCTATCGCCTTTATATATTAATGTATCTAGAAACACCATCTCAAATTTTGAGATTTCATATGTGAATTTAAGGTGTTTGTGGCTATTATTAGCTATTTGGAAGAGTTCAGGTATCTCTTCAGTTGTTCCTTTATAGATAAGGAAACCATCATCTCTGTATCTTGTACAGAATACTATATGGTTTCTATGTCTGAATTTTCTGAGAATGTTTTCTAGTATCTCGTACATTCTTAGATCTGCTAGTTCTGCAGAGGCTGAGCCACCCATTGGTACACCAATAATTTGGCGGTATATTTTATCGCTGAATGTGAACTCGTTGTTTTCGAGCACTATTTTCAGTAGCTTTAGGATAACTTCGTTTCCTGGAATCGGTATAGGATAATCTTTCCTACCGATATTCCCAAGTGCTGCTTTAACAGCTTGAAGAATTTCAGATGATTCTAAATTTGTGTACATGTTCGAAGCATCGAATGACACGAGTATTACGTCATTTGGAACTTTAAGATTTTCTATCTTTTGTATAAAATGTTTAGTATCACGTGTGTACGTGTGTTGCCTTTGTACTATCGGCAAAATAATGTAATCAATGAAATGTCCGATATTATGCATTGGTGTTCCACATAATGACACCATTGGTCTACCCGGTATGGGGTATGTGCTTCTTACTTGTGCATTTTCTTCCAGTTCCTTAAGTGTTTCTACTGGAACTTTGTGTATTTTCGGGAGCATGAAGAACTTTCCAAGTTTATTACTTTTCATGTTCTGAAGTAGAAAATCATATGTTACTTTATCTAGTTGTCTCCCTTCGTATGCATTTTCTACTATTGCGATTATATTCCCAGTGTATTCATTTATTTGGGAAACATTTATCTGTTCATAATATGTTTCATTTTGTAATTGTCTGAAACCTTCTGCATTGTAATTATTTATGTCTAAAATGCAAAGGGTAGAGCATTTATCTGCTTTTTGTATTATTATATTTTTGTTGGATTTTAGATCCGTCAGTGATTTCCAATCATATTTGCTCATGTTTGGCTTTAGTGCCTGTGTTTTAATTTTGCTTATTTCATATTTAGTAGCAAAATGATAGTCATGAATATGTTGGCCTATAGCCTGTATTTTGATAAAATGGGTGGATTTTATCGTCCTTGTCATTATCAAACAGAAATTTGCAACGCATTCTCATAATCTGCGTAATCTTTCATTAGAATATTTACAGATCTGTATGTGTTAGGAGTTGGTATAAATTTCACCCCTTTAGATAATAATAGGATCTCATTATCCGTCAGTTTATAAGATGATATGTTTTTAACATATTGTTTTGCATCTCTTATTTTTTTTGGCTAATTTTGTCGATTTGTTATTATTCGACTTTTTAATTGCTCTTGTCAGTTTTTGACGAGCTTTTGACTTTTTCAGTACTTTACTGAATCGTCTAGCCATTATGTGTATAATATAACAACTATTTCAAGTTGTGTACAGTTCGAGATACTATGAGCATCTGACCTGATGATATGTTTCACACACAGCTTGATCTAATTTTAAACACTGTTTTTCCATGTGTTGATAGCATACAAATACAAATAGTTTATTGGATAAAGCATAGTCAAGTACACATTACAGATACAATAGTTGCGTAATCCAATACATAACAACATATAATTACAAAAAACAACATAAAAAATGGAAATATAGTAACAAAGTTACATAAGTTGCATAAGTTATTTGTCCAATTATCTTAGGACGATTTTATATAATACATCATGGTTTTGTTTTAACCACAAGATTGTCCCTTTCAACAATTGATCAGGTCAGTTTCCTTGACCTTATGAGTTTTGAAAGTAAAATGTTGACAGGCATTTCCTCTCGGGAATTTATTTATTGCCTTTCTGTTAGAATTTGATTCTTTTATGTAGACTGGTGCGGTGATCTGGTTTTTAAGTCCTACTGTGTGTATTTTAATTACATCTGCAATGTTACAATTGAAGTCAATTTACTCCTTTTGTTCTTTCATTCTTTTAGTATATTTTTATACAGCCTCTTGTGTAATATTTTGACTTTTAAGTCTGGGTTTATACATAATCATGTATATGTTTTCATATTAACTGACATGCTGTGGAATGTTAGATACATTTTTGGATCATTTTCGTTTAATCCGTATCTACGACATTAAGCATTTTTGCCAAGTTTATGTCTGTTGAGCGCCTATTTGTGTAGCCGTTAAGGCCTCTTTTTGTGTGTTTTATCAGCACAACTGTTGTGTATTGAGAAAAGAACTTTCGGTCATAAATTAACCAGTTCAATGAGATCAGTACACAAGTGCACCGATGCCCGGGCTAAGTGTGGGTGTAGCTAGGCTACGACAAACATTCTGCAATAAAAGCACCAAATCCCATCTCTGTATTGATTAAATCGGCCTCAAACCCTATTTCTCTGTAATTTATGTTTACACACAAATATGCAGTGTTTTCGTAATTTTTTTACTTCCACATAGTCGTCATGACATTATGATTCGCTGAGTATTGTCAGCTCATAGTCTGATAACATGTAAACGGGTGTTTCGACTCTTATTTTTAATAAGCGGCGATTCTCTTCAGTGGCCTCCGCTTATGTTTGCAGATTAGTTTATTTATAATTGTATTTTACACTCAATATATGTTGGACCATACACCAGTTTTTATTGCACCAATCTTTTGTTATTTAATACTGTTTTCTATACAGTTCATGTAATTTTAATAATTACAATGCATTTGGTTTTCGAAGGTTTATCCTTCAGTTATAAACGATTTATTCGTCCAGTAATTCTCTGAGGTTTTCCTTTCTATATAAGTGAATCATTTCTTTAGTAATTCTTGAAGGTTTTTCCCTCTGCTATAAGCGATTGTTGGAAAGGTATTAAAGATAGTTTTGCACCTTTCATTTTGTTTCAATAATCGCCAATGTTTTATTAACATCCGCTTTAGTTGCTTAATAGCGGGATTGTATTTTGTAACGAACACCAAGCTTTTAGCTTTTGATCTTTTATTATCTTGTAAAAGATTTTTTCTTCTTAATGTTGTTGTTTCATTGATAATATTTTGAATTTCTGATGAGCTATAACCTCTTTTGGTTAGCCTTTGTTTGAATGCTTCGATTAGTTCGCATATTTCGTATTCATTGTTAGTATTTCGTATGTGACGAATAATTTCGCCTTTTATAAAGCCTTTAAACACCCCTTTTGGGTGTGAGCTCGTCCTTTCGAGATATTGAAAGGTCTCAGTTTTTTAGTGTATATTTTCATGTCAAGAGTTCCATTCAGATCGAATCTATCGCCTTTATATATTAATGTATCTAGAAACACCATCTCAAATTTTGAGATTTCATTTGTGAATTTAAGGTGTTTGTGGCTATTATTAGCTATTTGGAAGAGTTCATCGAACAATAGGGATACGTGGATGCTTGGTGCTATTTTATACAAAAAACTTTGATCTGGGGGACGGCTGTCCCATTCCCGGGGGGGGGGGGTTACTCTGGTATTTTATGACGGGGTGTGCATTTTTCAGATCGAAAAGGGTACCCGAATCTATGTCGTCCAAAGCCAAAAGAAGCATACCCAAATCTATGTATATAGAGAATCTATGCAATGAACCAAAAATACTACAAGAATCTGTGTAACAAATAATATTTATATAAATTAAGGTCAAAACGTTTAATTAATAATTTGATAAAACACATTGCCAATGACATATGGTCAGTCACTGCAGAAGCAAAACAATTAGATTAGAATTACATAGCATGTCATGCAGTGAATAATCTCTCCACAGGTCATTATTTATCTAATAAACTTATTGAAGATGTAATCATGAAAGCTAATAGAAATTTCCTGCTTCATTATTCATTTTTGTTGCATCTATATCTATGGCACGAATCTATGGCATCTTTTCTGATGTGACACCGATACCTATGTAAGGAATCACCAGATAATCGGTACCAAATGTATGTGTACTGTAGAAAAAAGACACCCAAATCTATGCACAAAATTTTGAAAAATAGACCCATAAAAATGCACACCCCGTATACCAGTATATAGGGAGTGGACCCCCCCCCCCCCCCNACAATAGGGATACGTGGATGCTTGGTGCTATTTTATACAAAAAACTTTGATCTGGGGGACGGCTGTCCCATTAGCACTTTCCCGTGTATCATACCTTCTTGGTGTTGATCCGTATTTCCTGTTTGATTGAGACTCAAAGCTGATTTATAGTATTCGGCTTCCGCATCTAGGGCATCTTAATAGAATATGGAATCATGCTTTTCTACGAAAAATCAAATATGCTTATTAAATATACAGCGAAGCGAGAAGCAGACAATGGTATTACAATAAAATACGAAATCGACATGAAAAATGTAGAAACCAGTCTGTCATATCAACAAAATAGGGAACCCAACAAGAGAAATCACTATTTTATTTAGGTGTGGATACAAGAGCGAAAAATTATTAAGAATACTAAACAACAACTTTGGACAAGAAAATTAATTCGGCATAACTCTTCTTAAATTAAACCGATAGTTTATTATACTTTGAAAATGTTTCGAAGCAATTATGTAATTAATGTCCATAAATACAATTTGATGTAACCACGTGCATCTAGATAACGCCCACTGCCACGTGACTTTCCGTACAGGCATGTAGAATTGTACTGTAGTATAGTCTAACATTTAACAGAAAGGCAAGACGTTTCATTTGAAGATAGAACTCTACGTTACAGAAAAAATCTGCACGGCTTCCGTAAAAATAGAGGAAAAATATTAAGAGCCAAGCAGTGCGTTTTACTAGCGAAAGAGATAAAATCTATACCGAATGTCGATTGAAATCCGTTGAAATCATACCGAATAGAGAATTAGTAAACAGCGTCTAAGAAACAGCATATATATTATGTACGCTATCAAATAGATTTGTCTCACTAAAGACCGAATTTTCAACTCCGATAAAGAGACGATGCTCCGCTTAGAAAAATTTGAAGAATTTTTCCAAATTGCGCACAATTTGAATTACCCGGAATCGAATTAATTTAAAATCAAAATAGTTGTTAAAACAACTACGTTTTTACAGTTTTCATCAAAGGAAAAACAGTACGACGTATTAGAAACACTAATAATATAAAAGACCGTAACGAAATATTCAACACGTTCAAGGTTAATTTCATTAATCGAGGCTACTTAGAATGTGAAATTAATCGTGGTATGTCTGATATATTAGTTCAAGACAGGTTAAATTTTCTTACGCAACCGCCAATGTACAATTCATTAAGAAAGATCTTTTGAAACATTGACATCTGTCGCAATTAGATGATACAGATTTTGACAAGAAAAATCTATCATTCCGTATATAAAAGGACAACGATATTTATCCGAATTTTTGACTTCAGCAAAAATCAAATAATAAAGACATATTTTTAAAAGTTACCTAGGGGACCCCTGATGAGAGCAGACCTAGATTAACTTTTAATTCCGACTACAAAGACGAATATAACCATCCCTAGAAATTGTTACAAAGCTGCCGAAACACTATAAATTAGTGTAGGGTCCATCGAACAATAGGGATACGTGGATGCTTGGTGCTATTTTATACAAAAAACTTTGATCTGGGGGACGGCTGTCCCATTAGCACTTTCCCGTGTATCATACCTTCTTGGTGTTGATCCGTATTTCCTGTTTGATTGAGACTCAAAGCTGATTTATAGTATTCGGCTTCCGCAGCTAGGGCATCTTAATAGAATATGGAATCATGCTTTTCTACGAAAAATCAAATATGCTTATTAAATATACAGCGAAGCGAGAAGCAGACAATGTTATTACAATAAAATACGAAATCGACATGAAAAATGTAGAAACCAGTCTGTCATATCAACAAAATAGGGAACCCAACAAGAGAAATCACTATTTTATTTAGGTGTGGATACAAGAGCGAAAAATTATTAAGAATACTAAACAACAACTTTGGACAAGAAAGTTAATTCGGCATAACTCTTCTTAAATTAAACCGATAGTTTATTATACTTTGAAAATGTTTCGAAGCAATTATGTAATTAATGTCCATAAGTACAATTTGATGTAACCACGTGCATCTAGATAACGCCCACTGCCACGTGACTTTCCGTACAGGCATGTAGAATTGTACTGTAGTATAGTCTAACATTTAACAGAAAGGCAAGACGTTTCATTTGAAGATAGAATTTCTACGTTACAGAAAAAATCTGCACAGCTTCCGTAAAAATAGAGGAAAAATATTAAGAGCCAAGCAGTGCGTTTTACTAGCGAAAGAGATAAAATCTATACCGAATGTCGATTGAAATCCGTTGAAATCATACCGAATAGAGAATTAGTAAACAGCGTCTAAGAAACAGCATATATATTATGTACGCTATCAAATAGATTTGTCTCACTAAAGACCGAATTTTCAACTCCGATAAAGGGACGATTCTCCGCTTAGAAAAATTTGAAGAATTTTTCCAAATTGCGCACAATTTGAATTACCCGGAATCGAATTAATTTAAAATCAAAATGGTTGTTAAAGCAACTACGTTTTTACAGTTTTCATCAAAGGAAAAACAGTACGATGTATTAGAAACACTAATAATATAAAAGACCGTAACGAAATATTCAACACGTTCAAGGTTAATTTCATTAATCGAGGCTACTTAAAATGTGAAATTAATCGTTGTATGTCTGATATATTAGTTCAAAACAGGTTAAATTTTCTTACGCAACCGCCAATGTACAATTCATTAAGAAAGATCTTTTGAAACATTGACATCTATCGCAATTAGATGATACAGATTTTGACAAGAAAAATCTATCATTCCGTATATAAAAGGACAACGATATTTATCCGAATTTTTGACTTCAGCAAAAATCAAATAATAAAGACATATTTTTAAAAGTTACCTAGGGGACCCCTGATGAGAGCAGACCTAGATTAAATTTTAATTCCGACTACAAAGACGAATATTACCATCCCTAGAAATTGTTACAAAGCTGCCGAAACGCTATAAATTAGTGTAGGGTCCATCGAACAATAGGGATACGTGGATGCTTGGTGCTATTTTATACAAAAAAACATAAACATCTGGCTTGATATCGGTATATGTCGTCAATTATAACAGAAATCTTGTACTAAAAAATCCGTGTTTTCCAAAAAGCATTTTTCTTCGTGGTAATTGATATTTCAAAATGAATCTAACTGAAAGCAACATTTTAGGCATATGAGTTTTTGAAATAACATTCACATGACATGCTATGAATCTATTTGAAACATTAAGCATCTGATAAAAAAATAAATATAAAAACCTACAATAAAAAAAATCCTTTCGTAAAATATTAAATACAGGAGTTTGTCTTTTATTGCAGTGTGGAGTTGGTAAAAAAAAATCCCCGTGGTAGAGATGTATGCTCTTTATTTTTCTTAGATATGGTGTACATGTACATGAGAAAATGTCTCATATGTACACTTCGTTCAATTACTATTATCTAAATTTTTGTAAATTCCAAAACCGAAGGATTAACTCACTCCGGTTTTCATGGGAGTTCACACTGTGAGTGCCTTATTTCTTAATGTTATCTGTTTATTTCCGTGCATTGCAGCTGTCTCATGTCCTGTTTTGTCTTTGTTTTATCTGTTACCGTTTTTGCCATGTCTTTGGACTTCGATTTTTGTAGTCATCGCTTTCCTTGTTCCTTCGGTATTCTACTGCCGTTGTTCCATCGTAGTTTTGTCCTTTGCTAAATTTGATATTACTGATTATTCGGATTTCGTTTGGTTTTATGCTTTTTTGAATATGGATTTCCTTTCTTTGTATTCTAGTGCTGCTGATGAGGAATTAATTTCCGAATTTGTACAGCTCATGAAAATTATTGCAGTTGGATTTAACATATGTGTTATGGTCTCATGTTCATTTACTCCATATACTTTTGTAAATTATTGTCTTTTATTGCAGTGTGGAGTTGGTAAAACAATTCCCCGTGGTACAGATGTATGCTCTTTATTTTTCTTAGATATGGTGTACATGTACATGAGATAATGTCTCATGTGTACACTTTGTTCAATTTCTATTATCTAAATTTTTGTCAATTCTAAAACCGAAGGATTAACTCACTCCATCGTAGTTTTGTCCTTGCTACACTTAATATTACTGATTATTCGGATTTCGTTTGGTTTTATGCTTTTTTGAATTTGGATTTCCTTTGCTTGGGTTCTACTGCTGCTGATGAGAAATTAATTTCCGAAATGGCCATACAGCTCATTTAAATTATTGCAATTGGAGTTAACATTTGTGTAATGGTCTCATGTTCATTTACTCTATATCCTTTCGTAAAATATCCCCATACCCATATATGTACCCAACCAATACAATAGGTCAATTATATTTACATAACGCTAAGATTCGACTAGAATTCAGTGAGTACCCTGGTCGTGACTACCGTTATATCATTTCAAGCCGTTTTGAATTTAAATTCAAACAAATCCAATGGGATCGGATTAGATGCAGAGCCTATATGTATCATCTCCTATAAGATATGGAATATACTACAATATTTATAAATAACATTTTCATTTGACAGAAATATATTTTTCAAATATGAGCATATCACAGTGAATAAATAAAAATGTAAATTGCAAAATGAAGCCAACTCTTTTATGTATAAGATTTCTCTTTTGCATTTAATGTCTGTAAAGTCATTATTTATTGAAAGCTTGTCCTTGGGTCTAACTCGAAATTTCTTCTCGGAGACATATATATAGCGTTATAAATTTCTTTGTTTACCGATATCTCATTATCCCGGATGGTATGAAAATAAATATGGGCTTCAAGTACAACCAACTCTTGTATATTGGCGGTATTTGGCCACAGCTTTAATAATTAAATATTATTTATAATTGCAAGTATATATAATATATTTCAATATTCAATAATATAAGATAATTCAGTGTTCAACTTCATACTAGTAAAATATGATTGTTCATTTCATAAATGAAACGAAATGGTTACCGCAGATTGCGTACGTGGTAACCAATAATTCAACATGAATTCAGATAATATGTAAGCAAATATATATGTGTATTGCGAAAACAGAATTTTGAATCACCGTGGGATACACAGATGATGAGTGCGAACCACTTATAGGCCACCGTGAGATACACGTATGGCTTTGAGACAGAATTGTGAATCACCGTGTGATACACAGGTGATGCGTTCGAAACCCCTAAAAATGTTATTGTGAATAAGGCAGTCATCTGACTTGTAGCTGAAGCAGCGAATTATGCCAAATTGACGGTGCGGGCGAGCGAAACTGGCCGAGCACCTTCAACCACCACAGAAGGCGGATCGCTTCTATAAGTGGACAAATACCAAAATGCTTTTGCAAACAACATGAAATAACGTATTTACAGATATATATATATATATAAACAACATAAAACAAAGCAAAAAACACCCAAAATCCCTGTTGTGCTAGATCTAAACAGATACACACAATGTGGTTAATTTATAAACTTTCAGTATGAACAATGTGAATAGCACTAGTATAAATACTGTTTATATTTCAACTCTATCCGAGTCTTTCTCAAAACAACAAAATATATAATAAAACAATAAACTATTTACAAAAAACTACACTACAAAACTTAATTAAATAGGTAAACTACATTTCGGAGACTGAAGGCGTGACCTCAATTATAGTGATGTGAAAAAAATATTTGCCGGTGTTTGTACATAACATTTACTGCAATATTTTCTTATTTTTTTAACGTTGGTATTATATGCATTTATTGATCTATAACCCTGATGTTAAGACTGGGTTTTAAACGATCAATCCAATAGCTTTCTTTGGATCTTCTCTGGGAAGATATATTACATATTACATATGGTATAAGTTCCTATTAATCTCATTGGCTAATACGCTCACGCGATTTTAAGAATATTCAGTATATTTCAGCGTTGTTTCTAATTTTAGGCATATTGACGCCGTGTTTCTATTTTTAAGTATAATGACGCTATGTTTCTATTTTTAGTTTTATTGACGCTACATGTCTTGTTGGACTTTCAGACTAAAGTTTTTCACTAAGAAAAAATACTTTAATAAATATTGGAAAACGCTTTACATATTAATTGGGAGTTTCCGCCGGGGAAATAAAAGAGGATATTAAAATGTTATTACAGAGCAACCACTGAAATCTTTAACAGTTGTCACATGTTTTTTTTTTTTTTTTGCACACTTCACATAAATACGCTTTTAAAAAGGCTTACTTGTTTGTTTTTTTTTTATTCACAAATATAAGAGAAATGCGGCATTTATTTATCCTATGAGCACTCATGTAATAACCCGTTCTAGATGATGGCAGATCCACACCCGCTTTCAAAGAAAGGTTCTATTGAATTCCGATGTACTGACAAAATTTTTCTCCGCAAAAATGTAATGAGATACCATAAAACTACATATGTAATATAAAAATGATGGAATTTTTACTCTGTCAATATGTTAAATATGGACCTGTTAGGAATATATTGACCTCGGACTTTGTCCTCGGTCAATAACAGGTTCATAAATAACATATTGACTTCGTAAAAAGTCCATAATTGATAAATACCAATTTTCAGTACTAACATGTCACATATCAGCGATTTGCAAAACTTTCTCTCTTAATTATACATACGTGTTCTGTAATATTTATGTCACAAGAATGTAATGAGACTGAAACAAAATAATTAAACAGTAGGATACGTGCTTGGATTCGCAGGCCTATTCATGAATTGCTCAAGTCCATTTTGCAAATTGCGTAAAAATATATTATTTCCAAGACTTGTTAGATGTACTCCATCATCCTCATATAAGATCCAGTTGTGAAAAAGATCGGGGTGCCTTATATATCTCCCACCCATGTCAAGTACAAATTTTGCGATTGAATTATTCAATCTATACCAACACCTTTCCATGGCATCCCTATAATAGCAATTACGTGGCAATATTTGAGACCAAACTAACGTAGTACAGGGCAACTGCTTACCAACTATTCTGAGAACAGATTTTAACTTGTTTCTGAGAACAGATTTTAATTTGATTCGTATATACCCTATCTTTTCTCTACCAATATCGTTACCTCCAACGTGAAAAATTAGAAATGGGGGTGGTCCTCATACTTCATCATTGTATGTATGTGTTGTGGTAGTTCATGGACTAGCATGCCACTTTTGCAATTCCACCAGATAAAAACACCTAACCTCTCAAAACCCAAATAGTACCACCAGGTCGCCGTCTAGCTTCCAAAAATGCACGCTTCACTTATCCACACCCCTAAAAGTACTGGAAAGTGTTAATAATTTACCGCAGTATAATATGACTTGGATCTAAAGAAAAATTACGTTCTAATATATCTGTTGTATACATTTGATTTCCAGCGACCAAGCTGCATTATTTTACTTTCGGGAACACCATGTATCGCCAGACTTGTGGCGGCACCTATCCGAAATGAGTGTGAAGTGAATCCTTTGTTATCTAAACCTGTGCAATCTAAAGTTTTCTTTAAGATGTTAACAAATTGATATCCAATAAACTTTTCCGTCAAAATGACAAAATAAAGTACCAGGAAAAGGTGGCCTATCTCTGATATATTTCTTTAACAGTATATTTTCGCGGGGTGCTAATTTTGGCGTATTTTGGCGGTCCAGCTTAAATCGCCAAAATAAATTCCGCCAAATTTTATTCTACAGTTTATATATTTAAAAAAGTATATGAAATTTATAACATTTTTTCGCTAATTATTACCTTTAGAAATTATTTTTTTATCATAACGGCTTGGATATCCCAATGTATTGTGCATGTCTTAAGTTTGTAATCAAGCTGTGTAGGTGAGAAATATTCAAAATAAATGAAAATGCAGGTACAAATATAAATTACATGTAATTGACTAAATATTTGATTAATGACAATTAAACATATTTAAAATCAAAGGATAATTTTCATTCGTTTCTTTAATATTTCATCTTGATCAACACTAATTATAAACCGAAATTCATTTCTTATTAGTTACAAGGGAAATATTTTATTATGTATTTTACATAATCGCGAAAATAAAAACCGCCAAAATTTTTCTTATACATTTTCGCTTTAAAATCGCCAAATTTTACACCCGTCAAAATAAGCCGATATACGGTATGTGCGTGTCTTGTTGAGTTTTAATGATAATAATGGAACCGACCCCTAACTGGTCAGATTTTGAAAACTGGAAAAGAATTTTCAACTGGTATTCGTCAAAAATAACATTTGACGCGAGTAGGACATGACGGTGCTCACCGTTACTCAGGGCAAGTTCACCAATTCTGAAAAGCCAAAGAAAAAGCGTCTTTAAATAAATTAACCTCATAAAGAGATGTGCATACTACATGCAATGAAGCTACTAAAATTTTTAATATATTTCTTGTTATCGGCAACCTTGGATCTTTGTTTGTAGGCTTCGAGCGATTTACGCCTTTTAACAGTTTTCTGATTATAAAGCTTTGTAACATATCTTCGAAACCATTTATTTTGTTAAAGAAACTTATGCCCGAAATAATACATTTTATAGAAGAATGTGACAGATTTTGTAAATAGAGATGTGCAATAAATTTACATAAATCTTGAACAGCAACTGGCCAAATGTGGGTTAAATTAAAGTGTGACCTAAAGTCATTAAAACAACGAACCCCCCTTTCGTATGTCTGCTAAGTACTTGGAGAAATAGACTGGCTAATTAAACTGGCAATCACAGGCTCAAAATGATGGTCCAAAATTCTCGTGCGACAGCGTCTGAAACGTTTCATCTGAAAACGGGATAGAGAATCTGCAATTTCTTTTTTTGCAACTTCAATCTGAATTGCTTTAAACTGTACGTTATGTAACATGGTTAAGAAAACAAATGGGCGTATAAGCTTCATTACAAGCTTATCTTTAGATGTTCTTTTGTTAATAATAGGAACCAATGTAGAGTTATCTTTATGAAATAAGGCCTTTTTATTTGTAAATTCGCTAATCCATAAAAACATAGCCATCACAATAGGAACCAATTCAAGAAATGACGAGTTATTCATAAGTGGTAAATAACGTCAACATCTTGGCCGCCAAATTTGAGCCCATTGACCTTTAAAGTACGCACCACAGCCAAAGTCTGGATTACCTGAGCTGTCAGTGAACAAATGGAGAGTGTCGTTAGAAGTCCATAATTTTTCAGGGTAAAAACACTGCCCATTAAATTTCTGTAGGAATAGTAGCCAGATGTTGACATCGGCTTTGACTTCTGAATTAAGCATGATTCTAAAATATGGGCGTCTTACTGACGATATCAAGTCGTAAAACCTCCTGAGAAATGCCCTTGACGATGGTATGGCCCTTGCACAAAATGACATCAACCCGACGATAGATTCCAACTCTCTACACGTTATCTTTTTTTCGTGTTAACATGATTCGCAATTTGTCGATTTTTTTCTTGTGGAATTAAAACAAGTATCGATAATGTTCCCTAAAGCGCCAAAACGGTTGTTGGTCCCATTGTTTTATTGTTTGCGACTGGTACTCCGAACTCTTCGCAAATTTGAGAAAATGTTGACATTAACAAAGAACTGTCGTTTGTATTCTCAGCCCCGAAAATCGTCCAAACAATGACATAATATACGCAGACCAGAGCGTATTTCGACCAGCCAGTGTAAAAACTTTGCAAATTTTTCAAATAAATTGCAAGAAACAGAGCAACCGAATGGTAAACATTTATCTATATAGTAACTATTACAGAATTTGATCCCAAGCAAGTCAAAGTCGGCCGGGTTCACTATCAACAGACGAAATGCAAATCCCTTTTCCCCAAATCATAAATCTTGTCTAAAATCGTATCTAAAGATGTTTAGTTTACTTTACAATATTGGGGGGTCAATGTAAGAATTTATGCTGTTTTCTGGTGGATGAGATAAATGTGTGATAAGCCTCCAGCCACCATCAGATTTAGAAACTAAACCAATTGGCGAAGTGCGAAGATTTGAGATTGGAGTGCAAGAAAAGGGACCCAACATTCTGCCCATTTTTACTTCATTAGTTTTCATTTTTTGTTGCTCAGCTGGAAGCAAATTTTTTTATTCTAGATGAAAACTAGAATACTGACAAAGTCAGAAAGGGCCCCGCCCCCTTACGTGTCCCAAATCCTGATTGCGGAATTTCATGGAAATCATATAACAATTTTGGGGAAAAAACACAGATAAAAAAATCCTAAGTTATTGTAAATATAGTTTCTGTATATGGCCGTTTTGACAACTTATGTCTCATCTGTTCAGATCAAATCAAAACATTGAAAAAATATATGAAGGTCATTTAAAGTTATATATCAAATGACAGAGCTAATTCTCAAAATATGAATTTTTTCATATTTAGACTAATTTTTTCCCAAAAAAATGTTTTATGATTCTCCTCAAAATCATACGGGACCTTCTTTTTATCAAGTCCAACACTGTGCATAAAACTTATAAAAATCTGTGAAGGTCATTTCAAGTTATCATGCAACATAGAGCTTTTTCTCAAAATATGCTGTTTTTCATATAAAAAATGTTTTTGGATTTTCCTCAAATACAGAAGGGAGCCTCCTTTGGTCAAGACCAATTAACCTTGTGTATCTAAATTATATACATTCCTGAAGGCAATCTTAATTTATTGTATGACATAGAGCTAATTCTCAAAATATGCACTTTTCAAATAAAAACAAAGTTTTTCCCTCCAAATTGTTTTTCGAATTTTCCTCAAAAACCAAAGGGAGCTTCCTTTGGTCAAGTTCAACTTTGAGTATCAAAATCATTCAAATCCTTGAAGGCAATGTTAAGTTATCATACGACATAAGAGCTAATTCTCAAAATATGCACTATCATATAAAAACAAAGTTTTTTCCCAAAAATGATTTTCCAATTTTCCTCAAAATCTAAAGTGAGCTTCCTTTGGTCAAGAAAAACCTTGAGTATTAAAATCATTTAAATCCCTGATTGCATTCTTAAGTTATCGTACGATATAGAGCTAGTTCTCAAAATATGCACTTTTTCATATAAAAACAAAGTTTTTTCCCAAAAATCATTTTTTGATTTTCCTCAAAAATGAAAGGGAGTTTCTTTTGGTCAAGAACAATCTTGAGTATCAAAATAATTCAAATCCCTTAGGGTAATCTTAAGTTATCGTACGACATAGAGCTTATTCTCAAAATATGCACTTTTTCATAAAAAAACGAAGCTTTTTCCCCAAAAAAATCATTTTTCGATTTTCCTAAAAAAAGAAGGGAGCTTCCTTTGGTCAAGAACACCTTGAGTATCAAAATCATTAAAATCCTTGAGAGCAATCTTAAATTATTGTACGACATAGAGCTAATTTTTAAAATATGCACTTTTTCATATTAAAACAAAGTTTTTTCCTTAAAATGATTTTTTGATTTTCCTCAAAAATGAAAGGGAGCTTCCTTTGGTCAAGAACTACCTTGAGTATCAAAATAATACAAATCCCTGCAGGTAATCTTAAGTTATCGTACAACATAGAGCTAATTCTCAAAATATGCACTTTTTCATATAACTAGAGGCTCCCAGGAGCCTGTATAGCTCACCTGTATATAGCAGTGGTACATCCATGCAATAACATTGATTTTTAAATACATTATATTTATAAATTTTTTACTTAACACCACCCAAGGACTATTATGACAAAGTTTGGTTGCAATTGGCTAATTTGTTTCAGAGGAGTTGATTGTTGAATGCATTTGCCATAGGGTCTAATGTTAATCAATGGACCCCATTGCCGGTCATCTTGGATTACGCACTGACATGTCAGATACAATTTTCAGCTAAAAATTGAGGTACTTTGTTAATGTGCGATTTTGGTCCCCCTAAGGCGCTTTATAGCTTTGAAACGGTAAGAGCTACGCAAAATCCGTTGACATACTGCCGAAAGCTCATGTCAAGAGGAATCCAAAGAAAGAAACCCCATCAAAATCCGATGAAAAATAAAAAAATTGAGGTACTTTGTAAAAGTGCGATTTTGGCCCCCTTAGGCCCTTATAGCTCGGAAACGGTATAAGCTACGCAAAATCCGAAAACACACTACCGAAAGTTCATGTCAAGAGGAATCCAAAGAAAGAAACCCCATCAAAATCCGATGAAAAATAAACAATTGAGGTACTTTGTAAAAGTGCGATTTTGGCCCCCTTAGGCCCTTATAGCTCAGAAACGGTATGAGCTACGCAAAATCCGTAGACACACTGCCGAAAGCTCATGTCAAGAGGAATCCAAAGAAAGAAATCCCATCAAAATCCGATGAAAAATAAAACATTGAGGTACTATGTAAAAGTGTGATTTTGGCCCCCTTAGGCCCCTTATAACTCGGAAACGGTAATAGCTACGCAAAATCCGTCGAAAACCACCGAAAGCTCATGTGAAGACGAATCCAAAGAAAGAAACCCCATCAAAATCCGATGAAAAATAAAAATTTGAGGAACTTTGTAAAAGTGCGATTTTGGCCCCGTTTAACCCCTTATAGCTCGGAAAGGGAAAGAGTTATCCAAAATCAAATAGTTGTGCCCCATGTTTATTTTTCATAAGGAATCCAATGAAAAAACTGCATCAAAATCCGACTAGAAAAAAAGATAAACAAAATTTCCCATAGGGTCCAATCTTGGATTACGCACGGACATGTCGGACACAATTTTTCATTTACACCACCAAAGGACTATTGTGACAAAATGTGGTTGCAATTGGCCAAGTGGTTTTAGAGGAGTTGATCTTTAACGACGGACGACGGACGGACGGACGGACGGACGACGACGACGGACGCCAAGTGATGGCAATAGCTCACATGACCTTTTAGGTCAGGTGAGCTAAAAACGAAGTTTTTTCCCCAAAAAATAATTTTTCGAGTTTCCTCAAAAACGAAACGGAGCTTTTTTTGGTCAAGAACAACCTTGAGTAGCAAAATCATTCAAATCCTTGAAGGCAATCTTAAGTTATTGTACGACATAGAGCTAATTCTCAAAATATGCACTTTTTTTATATAAAAACGAAGTTTTTTCCCAAAAATTATTTTTCGATTTTCCTCAAAAACGAAAGGGAGCTTCCTTTGGTCAAGTTAAACTTTGAGTAAAAAAATCATAAAAATCTGTCAAAGCAATCTTGAGTTATCGTACGACATAGAAAATGCTGACGGACAGACGGACGGACGGACAGACAGACAGACGGACGGACAGGCTGATTACTATAGGGCGCCGCCATTTCAGGGCTGGGCCCTAACGAGGCCAAGTGTAATTTAAACGAAAACCATTTAAAAATCCATCTGTCAAAACTTAAGCATCATCAGTGGAGGGATAATCTTTCAATAAAGTTGAGAGTCGTTCAACGTGTACTGGGGTATAGCCCTTGTGCCATAGACGAGACCGCAACTCTCGATCTGTTGCTGTATTGTTGCCTGAAACCAGAATAAGAATCCATATTAGGTCTAGTTATCCATGTAGAAAAACGCGGCATTAAAGTTCTTTACCTGTTTGGACCATCTCAGTGTTATTTAAGCGTAAGTTGTGTTTAATACTACATACCTTGACTGCATGCAGCCCCCCCCCCCCCCCCCCNATACACGTGTGGCTAAATAAACAACCCTGTTTATAACAACTCCCTGTATAATTGAAACTATAACACTTCAGAACATTAGATTTTTTGTGTAAATGGTACCGGGCGTACCAGAAAATAAATTGTCACCCTGAATATAAACAAGCCATAATTCAGGGTCAATTACAGACCATGGACTAGATGGATTATGTGCCTTACGTAAACGGTATTGCTCGTGATAGTACCTCCATCCGAAAGTCGACCTTTCCACACCCAGTCGAATAACATGCATGTACTTCAATAATTCTTGTAACCTACTTGGGTGTGCTGTACAGTAAATACTACAAAATACTAGAGGTACTGCTTAACGCAGGAGGGTCCCGCAATAGGCACCTCCTTTGTATCAAATTATCAACATTTGTTTAATGAAAATATTTTAGAATAAAAAGTTAAAAAGTATCGGCAAACCGGAAGTAGTTGCACAGCAAACCTGAAAATAGCTTACACTATACAACTCATCATCATGAAGCTTTACACCAAATATCAAATCATTCCCAGTTGTAGAGGCCAAGAAAACCTTGACAAAAATTTTCATCCATAGAATGGAACAATAAAAAGTTAAATATCGGCAAAGAGGAAATAGTCGCATGACAAACCTGAAAATAGCTTACACGATATAACTCATCATCATTAAGCTTTAGACTAAATATCATATCATTCCCAGTTGTAGAAGCCAAGAAAACTTTGACGAAAAATTTTGATCCATAGAGTGGTATAATAAAAAGTTAAAGTATTGGCAAACAGGAAGTAGTGGCACGGCAAACCTGAAATTTGCTTACACGGTACAACTCATCATAATAAAGCTTCAGACCAAATATGAAATCATTCCCACCTGTAGAAGCCAAGAAAACTTTGACGAAAAATATTCATTCATAGAGTGGTATAATAAAAAGTTAAAGTATTGGAAAACAGGAAGTAGTGGCACGGCAAACCTGAAAATTGCTTACACGGTACAACTCATTATCATAAAGCTTCAGACAAAATATGCAATCATTCCCACCTGTAGAAGCCCAGAAAACCTTGACAAAAATTTTCATCCATAGAGTGGTATAATAAAAAATTAAAGTATCGGCAAACAGAGGTAGTGGCACGGCGAACCTGAAAATTGCTTACACGGTACAACTCATCATCATGAAGCTTAAGACTAAATATCAAATCATTCCCAGTTGTAGAAGCCAAGAAAACTTTGACGAAAAATTTTCATCCATAGAGTGGTATAATAAAAAGTTAAAGTATTTGCAAACAGTAAGTAGCGGCACGGCAAACCTGAAATTTGCTTACACGGTACAACTCATCATCATAAAGCTTCAGACCAAATATGAAATTATTCCCACCTGTAAAAGCCAAGAAAACTTTGACAAAAAATTTTCATCCATAGAGTGGTATAATAAAAAGTTAAAGTATCGGCAAACAGGAAGTAGTGCCATGGCAAACCTGAAAATTGCTTACACGGTAAAACTCATCATCATAAAGCTTCAGACCAAATTTGAAATCATTCCCACCTGTAGAAGCCTAGAAAACCTTGACAAAAATTTTCATCCATAGAGTGGTATAATAAAAAGTTAAAGTATCGGCAAACAGGAAGTTGAGGCACGGCAAGCCTGAAAGTTGCTTACACGGTACAACTCATTATTATAAAGCTTCAGACCAAATATGAAATCATTCCCACCTGTAGAAGCTAAGAAAACTTTGACGAAAAATTTTCATCAATAGCGTGGTATAATAAAAAGTTAGAGTATCGGCAAACCTGAAAATTCCTTACACGGTACAACTCATCATCATAAAGCTTCAGACCAAATATAAAATCATTCCCACCTGTAAAAGCCCAGAAAACTTCGACCAAAAAAATTGTTGACGGACGGACAAAGTGAAAACTATAGGGCACCCGCATCTCGATGCGGGGCCCTAATAATGCATGCAGAAGTCCATTGCTCAATTGTTGTAATCTTTTATGGCTCAAATCTGGCCAAAGTACAAGATCACCTCTATGCAGGGTTAGTTTAGATGTGAATGACTTTGCTTGTGAGTTCTCTAATAGTAACCCAATATCTACATATTCACATTTGTATACCATGTCTGTTATTAATTGTGAAACATTTAATGTGAGGTCAGCATGAATACTTTCTGGGTGTGGAGGAGTTGGTGATGTAAAATGATGAATAGTATTGGGTAAAGGATGGTTACCTATTTCCTGTTGTGTGTTGGCTGTACTCTGAACTTGTGAAGTGTTTGGTTGTTGTATCTGTACCGTTGAAGTTGCAATTGGAAAGTCATCTCTATTATGGCTATTATGTGCTAGCATTAGAGCTTGTGTCGCTGGCAATACATCTGGTAGACTCCAAGATGGAACCGTGTTGGTTGCTGTACTAGGAGCTGTTGTCATTGTTGTACCACTCCTGTTAATAGTAGGTTGATGAGTGACTGTTACACGCTTCCTGGCAGCTGTCCAAGAACTTGAAATTGGCAACACCGAGGAAGGTTTCCTCTTCCGGTTCGACCTCCTTACGCTGAGCATACCTGAAAAAGAAACTGGCACTTAAGAGTCAGCTAAAGAACAATAGATCAAGTTGTGGCCGATTATGTTTTTGTTTTCTTTTTTTTAATCTGTGTTTTGAATACATGTACAGTAGACAATGCTTCCCTTTTAAGCGAAGATAAAAGATGCACTTTGTAACAGAATAAACATAAAAGGGTAGGAGGGGGTTTGAGGTGTAAATGTTGTTTTGTAATTGTAAATTTAAGAATAATTTGATAATTTGATAACACAAATGTGGTATCGGAGCGGGAAGGACTTAGATGTCCACAAATTGTCTCCAAAAATGCAATAGCAAGCAAGAAAACGCAACACTGCAGATCAGGCAATTTCTCTTGAATCGTGATTTTAACTAAAAAACAAATCTGTAAAAAGCTGACATTGTGCGATATTTCACCTATATATGACCACACAATACAGATTTATATAATACTCCCTGACGATGACACCAGATTATCCAAAAACGAAATTCTTTCTCAGACGTTGATCTCCTGATCGGATTTAAATAATGACGTCACTATATAGCATGCGTTCGATACAGCTAATAACCAAAATACGAAACGCCACCGCGATAACCGAATTTAACTACAATGACTTAAATGTTTCTGTTTCACAAATGAGAACAGATATTTTTGGGTAGATCCAGAGTTTGTTACCGGACTGACTAACACCGACTGTGAAAAAACCGTACTTTTCACTGGCAGTGTGACGGGTGCCACGAGTGGAGCAGATCGTGCTTACCCTTCCGGAGCACCTGATGATACCTCATTTTTTATAGGGGTTCACAATGCTAGTGCTTTAGTTTTGTGGCGTTCTTGTTCATTTTTGTTTATTTGTTTTGTCTTTGTCATACTGTCTCAATTCGTGTTGCTGTGAATTGCCGTGATGTTGGATTTTTTATTTTAGAATTTCCCCTTTCCTTTTCTTGCTTCGGTATTCGTTTGCCGATGTATTCTATTAATATTGTAGGACAATGGTCACTACAAAAATTTGCTAATGTATTCCTGTCCTAAATAAATCATGGTTAATTAGTCAAAATAGAATCTAAAAGAGTTGAAGATTCGGATGCTGATTCTGGTTGGTTCAGACATCATGTTCTGAATTTCAGTTCTAAGGCACAATCTATGTAATCCATGTTGATTTGTGATGGTAAGAAATTCTTTATTGATATCGCGTAGGAAAAAGATAAATTATAAATACCACAATCGATGCAATTTTCAAAGAAATTATCAAATAATCCCAAGTTGATACTCGAGCTTGTGGTTGTCGATAACGCAAAATGATTCGATCTCTGGAATTTCCAGGTCTGTTCTTCACATGACAAAGAAAAATTATTTCTGATATACAAAATAAATCAACCACCCCTGTCTTGCATCCAATCTATTCTTAACAAATCCAGATCATGAAAAACATCGCGCCATGTTAATTTTTTGTAAGGAATCCGTTGCAACAACTGTATCAAATTAAAATCAAAATTTAAATTTTTGAGATCTCTTTTTGGTCATTTTATATCTCAAGGACAAGTACAATATAACTGAAATATATAGACTGTATACATCTTTCGCATGGGAATCGTTTTATGGATACCTATGGGGACTAATTGTGCGTCACATTTAGCAGATTTTTTTTCCTTTTTTCGTATGAAGCCAGGTGCGTGAAAGGTCTAGCTTGGGAATAGACAAGTCCATTAATTTTAGTTTCCGTTACATAGATGATGATCTGTCATTAAATAATCCTCAATTTAAGATAAGCTTGATCTTATATTAAAAAATGAACTCAAAATTTAAGAAGACGTTTGAAAACAAAACTTCCCGACAAGAGTGGTAATTTCCACTTTCCAATAGTGAACATCCCATTTTTGAGCATTAACATTCCGCCATAATATGGCAAGCGATAGTCAAAGAAATGCGACTAGTATTTCAAGCCAAAACTGGGTTTTTCGTGCGAAATATCAAGTATACCGCATGGAAATTATGAGTTTCCGATCGGTATACATTATATTTCAAGAAATACTTTGTTTTTCGGACGAAAACTGCAGTTTCCTAGGAAGTTCGAGTTTAAACTGAAAATGCTATTAATAGTTTTAGGCAATGAAAAACGAGAAACGGAAATCGCTATTTGATATTTAAAGTTCATCCAATCAGAAACGGACACCGGTATTCAGAGTATAATTAAAGCGCCCAAAGTCGTTTATTATGTTTATTGCCTATAATTCTCTTTCGTTTTTTATTTTCATTTATCATATAATGTATTTTGATATTATAAGTTAACAAGCTTGTGACACTTTTGGTTGCGACTAGACATCTGAGACTCGCAGGTCATGGGAGGATTCGATCTCGACTGTCTTAGTATCAGTTAGCAATTGTGAATATCGCACGTTTTAGATTTAGTTTAAAAAAACATTTAATTCAACAAGTCTATGGGCAAAAGGTTTTTATTTCCATATAATTTGACGTATACTCTGTTTTAAAGTTTTGTTTGGGAATATACCTCGATCACAGAAAATGTAATTATTCAGGATAGCATAACTAACTTTTCAAAAATAACCAAAGCAAATCATTTTTTTGAAATGAAAATTATGCAATAATATCCTCTCGAAGGTGTTTACATGTTGGGCATTACAAATTTCTTGACTTTTTGCATAAATAATGTATCAAAAATATGATTTTTGATATGTTTCTAAATAAAATATTCATGAATTTTGAGCATGAAATACGGAAGCGTATAAGGGTCACATTTTTATTTATTTTTTTTTTCAAAATGTCAACTTTAATCTTGGAATTTCCACTTTTAATCTCGGAAATTCCAACATTAATCTTGGAATTTCCAAATTTAATCTCGGAAATTCCAACTTTAACCTTGGAATTTCCAACTTTAATCTTTAACATGTCATACATTTGTAAAATATATATTAAAACTAACAGAATTAACATAGCATATATCTATACCAAAAGAAACAGAACTTGTCATAAACTATATACATATATCATATAAAAACATCTCGAAAAATGTATCTCAGATTTAAATATAAGGGCTTAAAAGCATATCAAAACAAGGAATGTGTGACCAAATTCACTTATTATACCCCCAATCTCGCCATTAGGGACAGTAAATGTCAATACAAAGTCTGTTGTAGAATATGTGAATATTAATTACCTTTGCAGTGATAAATGAAATGGATAATTTATACTTTTGCATGATCACGGTGTCAAAAATTAATTAGATTTGTATCTGAGTAGGTTAGAAATTTATCCCACTATAATAATAATATAATCATAAAAGGTTTGTAACAAAAAATGCAGATCAGTTTAATTACTATATATTGCTCTTAAAGTGTTAAAACAATTGACTTAAACGATAAACAGGAAATAATATCAATACGGGTTTGAATATCCATCCTTTTATATGAAATCATAATACAAATTTTGTGACAGACTTTCATATTTCAATCAATTACTATTAAGTTGATGCATGTACTGTACATGATAAGACGGTTTGTCCCACTGCTTTTGTAACCAAAGCAACATTCGAAACCAATAGATTACAAAAGTGATTAGGATTAGAAAAATAGTAGTAACATAGCATATGTGCACCCATAAATATGAAAAAGAAAGGAAATGGGGTAAATGTCAAGAAGACAACATTCCATATCCAGGTTAAAACGACCCAAAACAAAGCATCTAGGGGTCACCGTACGGCCTTCAACACAGTGAGGAACCTCACACCATATAGCAAGCCCTAAATGGCCCCAAAAAGGTAAAAAGGGGAAACAAAACACACCCAATAACCCAAATATCAAGAAACTAAAATTTTATAAGAAGACAAGGGCAAGCCAATTACCAACATATTCCTGACTTGGGACAAGCACAAAAATTGCGGTGTGGTTAAACTCGTTTTCTTGGATCCAAACCCTCCCCCTATGTGTGGTGAATGGCTAAAAAATAAATACACAAAAAGACTCGCAGTAAAAATCAAACTAGAAAAAAGTCCAACTTATCAAGACGAGTACCCTTAAAATGAAGTACATAAAACATGAAAACAATACACACAGGTACTGTCCGGACAAATGCTCGCAGTTACTGACAGCTAGCTAAGGACATAATTTCCGTTGACTATGATATCAAGCCTTCTTGCATATGAAACTTCAATTGAAATACTTCTAATAGATTTGGCATAACAACATCATCAATTATGAAAGAAGAACATGATATTGTGCAATGCCAAATACTGCCAATATGAAAAATTGTTTAAATTTAGTTATGGCGTAAAGCATTTAGGAGATGATCAATATTTTTGCCAACAAAAACCAACAGAAGTAAAGATTTAACAACAATGCTGTATTTATATCCTTTATGAATAAGTTTACTCAAACTTCAAAAGATATATACAGAGGTGATTTTTCATCGATTTATATCTGCCTTGTTGTCCCGAAGTTTAGTTACTACTTCAGTGTACCCTCTTCGGCAAGATCTATACAGAGGTCATTCTTCTTTATCTATACACTGATTAGCATCTACCATGCTTATTTACTACTTCAGTATGCCTTCGTTCTCAAGTTACATAAAAAGGTGAGTTTCAATCCTTGGTACATTGCTTTACATCTGCCTTATTGTCAAGAAGATCACACTACTTCATTATATTCTACTTCACAAGCAATATACACGGGTGATTCTTTATACTTTGATTTTCATCTACCTTCGTGTCTAGGACACGGTTACACGAACATCAGTTAATTTTTAGAAAATTTTTATCTTCTACATCTCATCAACAGTAAAGAAGTGGTTTAGTTTTTTCTTATATGTTTGGTACGGAAGCGTATTAGGGCCACATTTTTATTTTTTTTTTTCAAAATGTCAACTTTAATCTTGGAATTTCCAACTTTAATCTTGGAATTCCAAGATTAAAGTTGGAAATATCAAGATTAAAGTTGGAAATTCCAAGATTAAAGTTGGAAATATCAAGATTAAAGTTGGAAATTCCAAGATTAAAGTTGACATTTTGAAAAAAAAATAATAAAAATGTGGCCCTAATACGCTTCCGTAGTTTGGAACCAGAATCAAAATTTCAAAAATACCAACAGCTTGATAAAATCTTCCCGCTTTATGCATAAATTTCTGTTTTAATGAAATTAAAGTACAAATGTATTAAGATTCAAAGACTAAATGCAACTTCTAGATAACTTCAATCTGTGGATTCAAATTGAAATTTTTTAGCAAAAAAAAACTAAGTACAAATTCCAAAAATATGGAAACTGAACAAATAAATTAATTTTTTTTTCAACTTGAGGAAATTTCCTGACCATCATCTAACTTTTGACCACCTTCTATGAAATTAAGTCTAAACACCGAAAAAATAGGGAAAACTAAAACATAATTTTTCAAAGTTTTAAGCCAGAGGAAATATTCTGACCATTTTCTAGCTTCAGTACAAATTTCAAATGATTCCATAAAGATTTGATGAAATTTATTGACGTTTAGAAAACTTTAACCTTAGCCACAAGGCTTAATGTAAATGTTGACAACGATTGGTATGATGAAATTTTGGATGGCTATGTCTCGGGTAAATCGTACAGTGATTCCAAGAGTTACCAAAAAAAAATTGATTTTAAGTGCTATGTTAATTTTTTCATAAAGATTTTCATTGCAAAAAACTGCATCGAAATAAGACTGAAATAATTGAGAACTGTCCATTTTAGGCCCCATTTATTACAGTGAACAGTTAAATCTTTTGAAACACTCCAGAGTGGAAATATCCTCAGGAGCAAACTGAAAGAAACCCCATCAAATCTGATCAATAATAAATGTCCGATTACAACCAATAATATGAGCGAACACAGTCTGGCATTTTTCTGGCCTTTTTTTCAAATCAGGGAACCGATAGGTCATTATACTCAAAACTAAACCTGGCCCTTGTTTTGAGCCGAAAAAGATTGTGCTAAAATTTCATAAGGATTGGTCAGTTGTTATATGAAAACAAATAATGATTCCGTTGTCAGTATCAATTATATGACCTAACAAATTTGTAGCAGTGGAATAAAATCAACGAAATTTGGTTAAATTTAAGTGACATAATTCAAACTAAATCAAAATGAATCATAATTTTACCTTGAATTTGCTTATGAAGACTTGAATTCTTAAGCTATCCCTGAATTATCACCTACATGATCAATATGGCAATCAACTTTAAAATAACAAATTTCTCCTTGTGATGGCACATGGTCACTTTTACCTAATTCTAAAGAGATGCTCCGTAAATGCTTAGATCTACCTTTCACAGCAACAGAGAACTGTAAATTGTTAAGTTGTCTTCTATTTAGCCAGACATTTTCTACGTAATTGCCCGCTTTTGCTTGTTATTTGGGTAGTTGTGTCAATTCATAGACCACTGTGCTAATTGTTTTGTCAATGTAAGTGTCAAATATATTTTATTTTAAGTGACATCCATCTCTTATAATTTTTCCTAAGTATTAAGCACGGAGATGTAGGAGTGTAATTGTGGAAGCTGTGCACTGCAGATATTATCTTTGTTTTCTTTAGCAGCCATAATTTTGATCTTTCCTACATGCACAATTTACATGTCACATCCCGAAACTTGGAGGTATGTGAAGAAAGAATGTTTGGAGATCTGTGTCATAATAGGGGTACATTGGAGTCTTCATGGAATCATTTGTAATTTGTAGGACATTTCATATGGCAAACTTTTATGGTTCATAGGACTGACCAAAATGTAATCAGTTTTCTAAGTTATGTATTATTGGAGATTTCCAGGAAATCGCAGTGGCGGATGAAGGGTGGGGGAGGGTGGGGGCTTAGGTTCAAAATTTGGAAAATATTTAAAATTCCTAGAGATTTAAAAACAATGGGTTCAAGGCCCCCACCTATGGAAAAAAAATTGTTGGTTGTGTTTGGAATGTTGATTCGTGTGAGTGGTAGTCAATTTTATTAATACGATATGGGCATAGCTAGCAGTAATAATATAAAGTCTCAATTCTACCTGATGCTCGTCAATTCAATAGCTGAAAATTCTTTTCCAGTGGTTTAGCTTAAGAACAATATCGGACTTTCAGACTAACAATTAACGATGATATAGTTTCCTGTCCTTCTGCCACAATGTCAGCTTTGTCAGTCAAACCAACGCAGTTCATAAAGACTGGCATTGAGAGATTACTTTGTCTAAATCCTGCGAAATTTTTGTAAACTTTCTAGTTTTTCAAAGAAAACTGTTTAAACAACTTACTTTTCCTATATTTCATGAAGGATTCTTATAGCTTTTCCGTACTCACGTCCTGTAACAATTTATGTTAGGGAGTGACCATTTGATTTGGGGGGATTCGAAAAAAAAACAGGATCACAAATTTGGTGATGATCTGTAACAGAGGATAGAGAAACAGTTTTGATATAAATTTAAATGGTTTCCCCTCACCACATAAGCTACTTTGGTAAATTGGCCACAAATTAAAACTGCAACAGTCTGGTAATATTTATGCCGATGGATGGACACAGTGGGAGACTGAGATGAATGTTTAAAAAATCTGCCAATTTTTCTAAACTTCCGAGTTTTGCAAGGAAAACAGTTTCAAAATCTTGAACAACTTACTTTTTCCCACATTTGATAAAGAATTCTTTTCCCTTGTCATGTCCTGTTAAATTTTATTTCAGGGAGCGACAATTTGATTTGGGGGGGTGCAAAAATATTCGGAAAAAATCCAGGATCTTAAATTCTGTGATGATCTGTAACAGATTTGCGAAGCAGTTTCGAAATAAATTCAAATTGTTTTCCCCTCCCCACATAAGATACTTTGCCAAATTGCCAATGATTGACATAGTAGGCGACTGAAATTTTGAACGGTTCAAAAGTTACTACATGCTGAAGACAATAGACAGTTTTATTGCCGCTGTAGTGTATGACCTTGACAAAATGTTGACAATGCCGTTGGCAAAATTGGAGCAACAAAACTGGGGATACAATGCAAAACTGAATCGCACATGCTTCAAGCACTCTTAAATTGTGTGTTGAAAGTAAATTCCGCTGTGGTAAAAATGTGCAATATTTAGCTACACTTGTCTTATGATCTTTTCAAAGATTTGCAAAGCAGTTTCTTAATTGTATTTTTTTTTTTTTTTTTTTTTTTTTTTTTTTTTTTGCAGTTTCCACAACATGTATCATTGCGCGATGTATTCAATAACCCTCCGACAAAACCCAAAAGCTGAAGACAATAGACAGTTTTATTGGCAAACAAAATTAATGCGAAGCAGTTTCGTAATTTTTTCTTAAATTTTTTACGACATGCATCATTATGGGATGTACATTGTATTCAATAACCCTCCAACATGCTGAATACAATAGTTTTATTAACAAACGAAACTAATGCGAAGCAGTTTGTAAGTTTTTCCTTGCAGTTTCCACAACATGCATCATTGCGGGATGTATTCAATAAGCTTCCGACAAAGCCCACATGCTGAAGACAATAGACAGTTATATTGCCAAACAAATGTATTGCGAAGCAGTTTGTAAATCTTTTTTCCTTGCAGTTTCTACAACATGTTTGCATTGTGCGATGTATTCAATAACCCTCCGACAAAGCCCACATGCTGAAGACAATAGAGAGTTTTATTGCCAAATAAAATTAATGCTGTAGTATGCCCTTGACAAAATATTGACAATGCCTTTGGCAAAATGGGAGCAGCAAAACTGGGGATACAATGCCAATGAGGGACATAGTGGGAGACTGATATGAATGTTGAAGAAAACTTGAACTGTTCAAAAGTTACCACATGCTGAAGTCAATAGACAGTTTTATTTTTGCGAAACAAATTAATGCTATTAAAGTGTATGCCTTTAATAAAATGGCGACAATGACTTTGGCAAAATTGTAGCGACAAAACTGGGAAGACTGAAACGCACGTGCTTTAAGCACTCTTAAATTGTGTGCTGAAAAAATGCGCATCTGTGGTATAAACGTGCATTATTTACCTTCTCTTATGATCTGTAACAAAGATTTGCAAAGATTTGCGAAGCAGTTTCTGTAGTCGCACGAAAATTCTAATTTTTACATGTGAGTTTTACGACATTTGTCGTAAAACTGTATTAGCGTCTTTGCCAAAAATTTGTACAGTACATGGGCATAGCCGAAGAGTTAAAGCTTGAATCTCAGTCAATCCTACAAAGTCTTGATGTTATCCGGCAATCAATTTTTAGTTTAACAGTTGAACAAGACACTAATAACAAACGTTTGACCATAATTGAAGGGATCATCCACGAAAATCGTGATCATCCGTTGCAACCCAGTGGCAGTGCACATGTGCAAGTCCCGTCTTTACATGACCGGCATGAATGCCCATCGTCCTATCCTTCTGACCTTCAGGAAAGAAGCTTAGATTATCAAAAGGAGAACAATTGCATCAAAGAATCGTTGAACAAACATACACTTCCCAATGAACTGAAATTGTTGGAATCAAAATTAGGAATTAAAAGACAAGATCAAGCTCATCTCAATACTCTGTCCAAGTGTGCACGATACACCGAAACTTCATTGAAACTGTTATCATACTTCGATGAAGAGTCAACTCGAGCTGATTTGACTAAACTTTATACAGTGCTTGCTGCAAACATGAATTATTTGCAATCTGAATATGCTGGCCTCGTAGTTAAAAGCCAGTTTGATGGTGAAACAGCGACCTTGGTCAAATTCCGTCGATTTTATAAGATCTTTAGCGTTTATGTTGTCAGTTTTTTTTATAGACGCTAAATAAAGCTTTTTGCATTTGTATTTTGTATGCTTAAAAAAGAACAATAATAAGTTTAAAGGTGAAATATTAGAGAACTTACGCGCCGCTGCTGAGTTATCTGCTGCTAAACTCCGTGTAAAACTTTATGAGATGCCTAGACGGTACAATAACTTTCGAGGAAGACGCAACAGCGGTGGTTACAGATATTCCTACTATAACCGTGGCAGAGGTAGAAATTTCAACACATCCCAGGATACTGGTAACACATTTCCAACTTCAAGGGATGACCAAGTTTTACTTGTGTTTCCCTAGTCACTTAATTATAACTGCTTACTGAAATAGTTGATATTTATTTAACAGAGAAATGTTTACATAATTGGGAAAAAATTGAAGCGTCTAGTAATGTGGTTCAGAGGTTAAAATTTTGCATCGACTTGCCTTTTGAATGTATTCCAGAACCATTTAGTTTAAATAATAAATTTTAAATGAAAAAGAAAAACTGTTTATTGAGCGAGAATTAGAAAGATTATTGAAATTGGATGTAATTCGAAAAGACGATTCTATAAATTACAATTCACCAATTAATTGTGTTCCTAAAAAGAATAAGTTTAGACTGATTTTTTAAGAGTATTGGATTCTACTATTGCAGTTAAAAACTTTAAGTATGATGACATTAATTCTGTGCTTGATTTAGTTGAACACAAAGATAAACTTGTAACTAGTATAAAAAGATGGATTTTACCATAAAACGCACAGAATTTTTTGGGTTTTATGTTTAAAAATCAAAATAATACATGGTGTTAACATCCATTTGGGTTGTGTGTAAGTCCCTATTTCTTTTGCAAAACTTTAAGACCCATAGTAGCATATTTGAGATAAATTGGCATCAAAATTTCAGTGTATGTTGAGGACTTTATTATTGCTGCCAATGCACAATTAATGGAACAGCATAGAAATTTCGTTTTAGATATTCTGAACAAATTAGGAGTTATTATAAATTTAGAAAAATCTAGTCTTAGTCCGGAATATAAAAAAGAGTGTATAGGGTACCTTATTGATACCAATTATTTAAACAAACATGTATGGTTACAGATACTTCAGACACGTATTACTAAGTTGTTAAATGATATTAATAGAAGTTTGAAAATAGGGACAATTTCAGCACTCGCTTTAGCACGAATCACAGGGCAATGTATTTCAATGTAAAAAGCTCTTGTGCCTGTTAAATTACAATTGCGTAATTTGTATAGATTGTTGTAAAGTAGAAAATCTTTGCAAGATATTTTGATTATTGATAAAAGTGCTTTTAACGACCTCGTTTGACGGAAGGCATCCCTCAAATCATGGAACGGGTGCATGATTCGAAATCGATTCGTAGATATTCAGTTAATAACTGACGCGTCGACGATCGGATGGAGCGGCTATATACCCGACAAAGAAGCACAGGGATTGTGGACACCCGAAGTCAGTTTCAAAAATTCGAACTTGAGAGAAATTTATGCGGTACTTTTTTCCATGAAAGCTTTCCTAGAAGATCTTCACAGGAAGATGGTGCAAGTTTTGTCAGACAATATTGCGACGGTGGTAAATATAAACTTCCAAGGAGATCCGAGCAAAGATTTGACGCATATAGCATCAACCATTTGGAAAGAAGCTTTGATAAACAATGTGACATTGACAGCAAAATATCTTGCGGGAACGGAAAATACTCATGCAGATTATCTGTCGAGGCGAATTGTTCAGACAGATTGGATGACAAATCCACAACTACAATGTATTTCAATATCTAGACAGTCTTTGGGGCCACATACCACAGACCGTTGTGCATCAATGCCAAATCGACAACTACCAGCATACAACAGTCTGCATTTCGATCCCGAGACACAAGGAGTCGATTGTTTGACACAATACGACTGGCACGAACACAACAACTTTGTAAATCCTCCCAGTCAGAAACCCGGTTGACTAAAATTATCTACCCTTTAAATTAGGAACTCTTCAAAATCTAGCCAAAAACTTGTACCTCCAAAATGGACGCGGCGGTTTTGGCAGGTCCTGAAAATGTTACTGTAACATTAAAAAATCGTTAAATACCGGGATTATAACAAAACAGATAAGATAGCAAGAAGTTTTTCTTTCAATCTCATTATTACAGAAGACGCTGAAACCAAATATAACATTACAAAATAGGAGTTGAAGTCGTTGTTATGTCGACCCGGAAGGCATTTATTAACAACTGGTCGATGAGAAAAAAAATCACAAAAAAATCAAATGTGTTTGTGCGAGAAAAAGCACGCATTCGTGCGATCGGCCTTCACTATGTAAATTCAATGAGTCGGTTTTCAAAAAGATCGAAGGATATGCCAAAAATCGGTACAGTTTAGAAAATCCGTTGTTAGGGTGAATCTAGGGGAGACAATTGTTTTGTGTACATTTTTAAAGGGTGTGTTTGACTTGCAAAAACTAAATCGTGCAGATTTTTTTCACTTTTGAATGCCAAATTACATTAAAATTTTATGTTGTAATGAGTTCATATAAGGTAGTAAGAACACTAAAATGTGACATTACTTTTATTGAATTGGATATCTACGTACGTGTGTGTTTGGAAAAAGCCTTAAAATGGGGAGGAGGGGGAGGTTGTAAATAAGTAGCAATCGTATGTGCAATTCGAAAAGAATTAACTGTATTTCTATCGTTAGTGTCGTCGATTTAGCCCGTAATGTCGTTTCAATAACAATGGTCAGCTACAAATTGTGACGTTCATTAATTTCAAGTGTTCCATGTTTTAAATCAGACTAGTTAATTAAGTTCAAGAATATCATTATCCGGCTAGACTTCAGGAAGATTAGACTTTTTTGCTTTTTTCAAGATATAAACATTACATATCGTTTTCATCGTAAAAACTGCTAAAGCCATAACTGTAAACTGTTTTGAACAACACCAGTGAGCAGTTTACTTGTTATGCAGATTCAAAAAAAATCTTAAATTCACTCCATAGACCTCTTCATAAATTAAACTGAGCTTTCATTTGATACCTACTTTAAATAATATTTGTTTACTTAAAAATAATATTGGGCAAAAGAATGACAAAACTTAGTCAAAATCGGAAATGTTCGAAGATCCATTTATTTGGTCTATTTGAAAATAAAATTATGGTCATTATAAATGTGTTAACATTATGTTAACATGTTTTATATTCAAGAAAAAAGAATGAAAAACTAAAAACAATTTTCAGAATTGGAAATCGAAATATACTTCGGGTTCTTTAGACCATCAAACTTACGCAATTTCAATGAAAATATCTAAATTTTCCTCAAATTTTCATAGGGGTAGGGGTACGTTTAATGGCGCTATGGAACGTATTGGGCAAAGAAATTGTAAAAATTTCGGTTGTTTGTAAAGCTCATACAATAAGCAATCATTTGATATATCGTTTTTATAACTGGAAAGCATTTGGTCAACATTTTGAAGCAACTGAAAGAAAAGCTTGAACGAAAAGCGAAATTTTCCAAAATTTCGGTAGGTGGGTCTAAAAATGGGCCCTGTTCCACCAGTGCGTGCAAGTAATGCTCGTGTTAACGTGTTTTATTTTGAAGAAGGGATGTATGCAGACTTAAAGTGGTGGGGTTAGGAAGTGGGGGTGCACGGGGGGGGGGGTTGTGTTATTCCAGCCCATGGACTAAATCAAACCCGTTGACAAGTCATAAATGTCGACAGCCAGGCAAGGACTACTGACAACCTATAATTGCGCTTTGTGGCTTCCTTTTAGGATTAGATTCGAAAAAGTTCATATCCATGCTCAGGTTTGAAGCACACTTGAAGAAAAAAAATACCCTTTTCTTGAGTGTACGAACCATAACAAAATCAGTCGACAGCTCTTTAACAATTTAAGGTGATCAAAAGACCAATTACAGTAGACTTTTCACACAAGGCAATGCATATACTTGAACTATGAAAAAAATTGCAACTTACTAAAATTTGTATATACAGAATATTTAATCGTAACAGGACTCGTTACCTCCAAGTTTAAATCTTTTTTTTCTCATCGCTGGAGAACCATGAAACCGCACCATATTCATATACATACTTGTGCATCTTGTCGAGTTTCCTAATTCATACAATTCTAATATTCAGTATAATACTAATACTATAGTATAATACTATTGGAATCATTGTCGATTTGGTGATGGAACATAGGTTCCTGTGAGCCTCATGTTTTTTTTTCTCTCTCAATTAGATGGGATTGTATTAATTACAAATTGATCACCAGCCCATATGGTGAGAACTAACTATTCTATTTACGGAAAAATACAAAGATATATGGAGAGCGGGAAACGGAAATTTATTTAATACCGATATGTCGGCAGATTTAGAGAGTATAGTAAAAGGGGATGCAATTTAAATAAAATGACCAATGTATTTGGCCAAAAACTCCGATTTCCCCTACTTTTTTAGTTTTAGAGGAGATGTACGCCCCTCAAGCCAAGTGTAGACATTTACAAATATGTCGCAAAGGGGATTGGATTTGATATCGTGGTATACATTTAATTTTGAATTACATGTATAAGTTAACATTTAGAAAAAAAATATGGTAGGTTTTTATTTTAATTCGTGCCTACATTTGGTTCATTGTTGGTTTTACATAGTTATTTGCAAAGAAGCAAACAAATACAATACTTCAATATAACAACAAATTGAATTCAGAAATAAGAATAATGATGCTTATCTGTCTCCATATGGATGAGATGCAATAGAAGCCGAAAATAAATAATAATTCCAAGACTTCATGAAAATGTAATGCAATAAGGTTAAAAAGAAATTCTATAAAAACATTAATTCTAAAGAAGCAATTATCGGAAAAAATTTTAATGAAATCTCTTGAGGCAAAAGAAATATAAAATATCTGGTTTTGTCTTCAATATTTAAAAAAAAACAACCTCTAATGGTTGATTTCAGTGTAGAATACAAGTATTTCAATATTTCGTTTCAAGTTCACAATTAATGTTTTAAATGATATTCAGTATCTTTAATCAAAACGTTTTTTTTTTTAGTAACAATAACATGGAATTTGTATTCAAGTAGTGTTTATTGAATAAATGTTATGCTTGGATAAGTTAGACTTCGGTGAACTCGATTAAAAAATTGTTTATATTCCCGCCAAAATATGCCCAACTTTGAAATTGAATATAAAATCGTGGCATTTATGTGCGAACTTTTCAATAAATGCAAAGGAAAGCACATTCTTTCTACTATACCCACGATTTTTTTCATTGAAAGATAAATATATGCCAAAAAACGGTACAGTTTAGAAAGTAACCACTGTTCTGACGGATTTTTGATAATTTTGTAATAACGATAGCTTTTTATCTTCAGTTTTCTTCGTGAATCATATGAAAAACACCATAACAAGATCAATATGTGACAAAAACAACCAAAACAAATCTCTTAATAACTTTTAGAAGTGTAGCGAAAACTTAAAAAAATACTGTATCACTTTTTTACCTCGTTATAGTGAGAGTTCCAATTCTTTTGTTCGATTTGAACCGGGTTTCTGACTGCTCCGTTTTGCATAATACCAAAAGTTTTACAAGTGATACAAAAGGCGGTAGCGACCATTATAGCTCCATATTGGAAATGTGGTTACAAACATTGAAAAAGATGTCAATCTGTCCGCCAAAAACTGAAACATTTAAATCAGACTTGTTTAAATTTAGTGGTGCGTCCAGAACCGTTAAAAATCCCCATTGGAAAATCTTCGCTTGGAGGATATCTGGGAGAGAAAATTAAAATCCCAGGGTTGGTCCGATTGAGTAATTGTTCAAGTTAGACTTATTTGGGCAAAAAGTATTCTTGAGCAATATAATCATTATATTGAAAAATTTAGAAAGTTCTGTGAATCCAATGACACTTTGTTCCCACCAGATTGTAATGACAGTTCTATGTTTTCAGACTTTTTATGTACATTGGCAGATGAACGTGAACGTTCCGAATCAGAATTAAAATTGTGTTCAGCAGCGTTGTCATGTTTATATAATGGTCTATATCAAGATAGTCCAATGGACAACCCTGACATAAAAAGACTCTTGTCTGATTTGATTAAATTATCTACAAAACTTCCAGCCAAACGTACAGCAGTAATGCCGGTTAAACCGTTTATAAAGTATTTTAATAATCAAAGTGACAATGATAATCTGTCATTGAAGTTTTTACGTCTAAAAACAATCACGTTAATGGCATTGTCTTTTATGACTAGACCATCAGACTTAGTCCCTTGTTTAATTCTTTGGACAACTCAGTGTATCCCTATTGCTTGTCAAGAGACAATGTTCAGTTCCATGATGATAATTCAGTGACTTTTACGTTTTTCAGTGTCAAAAATGATACAGCAAGAACCGGGTTTGAGGTGCGCATCCCACCATCCGAGGACTCGAAAACTGATCCTATTTGTGATTTAAAAGTTTATATGCCAAGAACAAGTGATTTTACAAGTAGGTCAGGTCCTGTATTTTGGCCTTTAAAAAACTTTATTCAGCAATGTATGCTCGTTATTTTTCTTAGATATGGTGTACTTGTACATGAGATAATATCTCATGTGTACATTTTGTTTGAATTTATGTAAATTCTAAAACCGAAGGATTAACTCCCTCCATCGTGGTTTTGTCCTTAGCTATATTTGATATTATTGATTATTCGGATTTCGTTAAGTTTAATGCATTTGAAACATTTTTTTTTAAATTATGGATTTCCTGTGTTTAGGTTCTAGTGCTGCTTATGAGGAATAAATTTCCGAAATGGCCATACAGCTCATGAAAATTATTGCAGCTGGAGTAAACATATGTGTTATGGTCTCATGTTTATTTACTCCATATCCTTTCGTAAAAATAAAAGCTGATACTGTATCAAAAATTCTTAGTGAATCAATAATTTTAGCTGGTTTAGGTGGCAATGGTTACACTGAAAAATGTTTCAGACGTACAGCAGCTAATGCTGCTGGAGTAGATGTCAGCCAGATACTTCGGTGTATTTGGGTAGATGGGTGTCCAAAGAAGTCTTCTTCAATCACTATGTTTATTCATTAGCCCTTCAGATTATACTGATGTTATTAAAAGATATCAAGGGCTCTGATATAAGTAGATTTAGTGTTGAATATTTGTGCGATTTTTTTGTGATATGCTAGATGCATTGTTTTTGATATATTGAATATTGATAGATGTGGACTGCGCAGACTCAATATAAATTCATTCATGAATCTATTCATAATTTTCGTGACCTTGACCTACTTGCTATATGTCATAATATCTTTTATTATAAGTTACTTAAATGGGCTATATGGTAGAGGGGAAAGAAACGTTCTATTAATACTTTCTTGGTATGTTTCAACCAATATTACTTTTTGTAGCTGTTACAAACGTATGTGTGATTCACTTAGGGGAAACTCTAATCCCTAAGAGTGAAATGTCACTCGGGAACGCCGGAATACTATTAATAATCTGAAAACTATTACGACAGAACTAAAGAGGAAGATACGAATGGTCTACGAACAACCCGAGAGAGCTTCTAGTTACACTCTTAAGATCTTAACTGTCCCTTATCTTAATAGTTAATAACTCATAAAAAGTTTTCTTTTTACCGGCCCTTGTAGTTGAAATCTATGTTATGTTAGTTTTTAGTTCATATTCATATAATTTGACATATGAAAACGTCACAAAAACTAGAAATTTGGGTCTCAAAATTAGGATTTTTCCTATTTGTTTTTGTAAATTTCGTGCCAAAAATGATATTCTCAATTGAAAACAACTGGAAAATAGGACGGCGACCCCCAATTTTATTCATTTTTTTGGTGTGTATCTATGATAGATCTTCACGAATTTATACACTTTTTAAAAAAATTGTGTCCGTTTCCATATCGTGTTACCTTAAGTAACAATAATCTTGGATTAAAAATGAAATCATTACGTTCAAACAACCCAAAATTTTTTGGAGGATTTTGAATAGCGGTCGAATTCGAGAACATATATAGTAATTTTCCAATTAATAGATTTGATTTTTTTAAATTCAAATGACAACAGTAATTTCACAGAGATCTATGACCTGGAAAATATAAACTCTGACCCCTCAAATATTTATTTAGTGGGAAAATTTCAAAAGATGAAATATATAAAGCAGACAAAAAATGAAAAACAATAAATCATCTGGTGATGATATGGTTACAAATGAATATATATGTTCATGATTGATGTGTATGTACAACTATTTAAACAAAGCCTGTAAAATTACAGACCAATTACTCTTCGTCAACACTAGGTAAATTGTTTACGTCTATATTGATTTTAATATTATAAACGAAAATCAGGAAGGATTTAGAAAAAGACTACTCAACGTTTACCTTATTTTCTTTTTATGAATTATTGAAGCTTTGGGGGAAAACTGCATTGTGTCTTCATCGACTTTCAAAAAGCTTACGACTCTGTTCAACGTAATTTATTATTTTTCAAATGGTTCAATATGATGGAAACGGGAAATTTTTCCGAGTTATTCAAAATATGTATGAAAATGTTCAATCACGTATCATTCATCATAATGCAAGATCCGACCTTTTTTGTGTCAAGTTGGTGTTTGTCAGGTAGAAAACCTTTCCCCTTCTCTATTTTCTATATTTTAAATGACTTACAAAACTTTTAAAAAAATAAATAAAAAAATGTACTAGATTTACTGACTTGGAATTCGAATTATCTGTATATCTAAAATTGTTCATTCTATTTTATGCAGACGATACTGTTTTGCTATCTGAAAGTGATGCTGATCTACAGTTTTTTAGATAAATTTGCATTATTAGGACCCCGCCATGAAATGGTGTAGCCCTATAGTAATCAGCCTGTCCGTCCGTCTGTCTGTCCGCCTGTTTGTCCGTCTGTCCGCCAGCGTTTTCTATGTCGTACGATAACTCAAGATTGCCTTCACCGATTTTAATTGATTTTTTTACTCAAAGTTGAACTCGACCAAAGGAAGCTCCCTTTCGTTTTTGAAAAAATCGGAAAATGATTTTTGGGGAAAAACTTCGTTTTTATATGAAAAAAGTGCACATTTTGAGAATTAGCTCTATGTCGAATGATCACTAAAGATTGCCTTCAGGGATTTTAATGATTTTGATACTCAAAGTTGAACTCGACCAAAGGAAGCCCCCTTTCGTTTTTGGGAAAAATCAGAAAATGATTTTTGGGGAAAATCTTCGTTTTTATATGAAAAAGTGCATATTTTGAGAATTAGCTCTATGTCACGAATGCTAACTAAAGATTGCCTTCAGTGTCACTGTGATTTTAATCATTTTGATACTCAAGGTTGGACTTGACCAAAGGAAGCTCCCTTCGGTTTTTGAGGAAAATCTAAAAGTGATTTTTTGGGTAAAAACTTATTTTTGATATGAAAAAGTGTATATTTTGAGAATTAGCTCTATGTCGTACGATAACTTAAGTTTGCCTACAGGGATTTCAAGTATTTTGATACTCAAACTTGAAATTGACCAAAGGAAAATCCGAAAATAGTTTTGATGGAAAACCTTAGTTTTTATATGAAAAAGTACATATTTTGAAATAAGCTCTTTGTCATACAATAAATTAAGATTGACTTCGGGGATTGATTTGGTTTTGATACACAAGGTAGGTCTTGACCAAAGGAAGCACCCTTTTGTTTTTTAGGAAAACCTGAAAACAGTTTATGGGGGAAAACTTAGTTTTATATGAAAAGGTGCTTATTTTGAAGATATGCTCTATGTTGTATGATAACATGAAATGACTTCATATTGCATTTGCGCCAATTTTTGAAAAGTGAAGTATTTCATTGGCGCAAATGCAATGCACCTTGATTTTTCAGGGCGAATATCTATTCGCCTAAGGGCAAATAACCTGATCTGGCTTTCGGCTATAATTTGACTGCCATTATAAATTGGGGCGGATTTTGTCAACAAATAAAGTATACAAAGGGGCAGAAATATTGTTTACATTGGGCTAAATTTTCTAAATAACCAGCTGTATTTTGCAGTTGCTGACCTTTTGTTGACAAATGTACAAAATTTTCTATGTTCTAAAGTTGCCAGCATCACACATTTGAGAAAAAGTGCCTTAAAATATAGTTGTTACTCTTTTCATAAGTATTTCAAAACTGTTCTAATCTATACTTCCTGCCATTCAGTTTCTTGTTCATATATGCAATAAATACAGATTTATACATTGGCATTTCTATATTGCCCTGGGTATCACCCCGAGACACCCATATTGGCCCGAGACGAAGTCGAGGGGCAATATGGGTCGAGTGATGATGATCAAGTCAATTTGGAAATGCACATGTCTATTAACTAAACTATTTATTACATACTTCCGAAGTCTAGAAATGCCAGACCGATATGTACCGGAAGTGGTTTATTTGCCAAGGCCAATATGGACCGGAAATGGTTTATTTTGTCTGAGATGCACGTGGAGCATAAAATAACCTGCTATTTTCCTGAGGTGTGAAAATATTGACAGGTTACTTCCGGTCATATTGATCATGCAAAACTATTTTATTTCTACCGAGTATGTAATAAATATGAATAAAAGATTAAATTAAGGACAACCAACGCAAGGGTTTGAATGAATATTTATTTCAACAGACGGCAAACTAAAGAACAATGAAACAACATATCTTGAATATTCAAACTTTCATATAAGAACATTCACACATATGAGTTTCGGCTACATTTTTTAGGTTTAGAATAGATCAGGGGAAAATCTTCGTTTTTATATGAAAAAGTGCATATTTTGAGAATTAGCTCTATGTCACGAATGCTAACTAAAGATTGCCTTCAGTGTTTCAAAATACACATGTAGTTCTTATGCTGGACAAGTGGCTGTATTTTTCTGATGATACTATAATTATTTTCTGTTTCCTTGAATCATTTGAAATCCGCCCCATTGTATATTTTTTTTGTCCCCCCATTTAATTATGAATCCGTCTTACTGTAATCAGTGTATTTTACATGCAAATAAAGGGCTACGCCGAGAGCAGCATGATACGACCGCAGCATGTCGTCCACTGAAATTTGAAAAAGTGTAATTTAAAGTGAGTATGGACATACGAAAGAGCTTGACACAATAATTAGTTGGACGCAATAAGGAGATTGACCCAGTAATAAGCTGGACACAAACTAGGGAAAATAAAAATTAGCCCTTATAACTCCTTACGATTCCTCTTTAACCCTTTATAGCTCAGAAATGGTAAGAGCTTCGCCCAATCCATTGACATACTGCTGAAAGCTTATATCAAGAGGAATCCAAAGAAAAAATCCCATCAAAATGCGATGAAAAATAAAAATTTTAGGTAATCTGCAGATTTGCAGTTTTGGCCCTTGTGAACCCTTTTAGCAAGGAAACGGTAAGAGCTACGCCAAATCCGTTGATACACTACTGAAGGCTTGTATCAAGAGGAATCCAAACAAAAAAATCCCATCGAAATCCGATGAAAAATAAAAATTTCAGGCAATCTGCAAATTTGCAGTTGTGGCCCCTTTGAACCCCGATAGCTCGGAAACGGTAAGATCTACGCCGAATCCATTGGCATATTACTGAAAGCTTACATCAAGAGGAATCCAAAGAAAAAAATCCCATCGAAAACCGATGAAAAATAAAAATTTTAGGTCATCTGTAAATTTATGATTTTGGCCCCGTTCGGCCCCTCATAGCTGGGTAAGGAAACAAGTTACCAAAAATCTAATAGTAGAGCGCTATGATAATTTTTCATAAGGAATCCTTTGGAAAAAATTGCATCAAAATCGGACTTTATATAAAAAATGAAATTTTAGAAATTCGCCCCTTTTGGGCCCCATTTATCTCGTGAACGGTACATGCCACGTGAAATCTGTTGACATACCCTAATTGGAAATTTTCTAAGGAGTTTACTGAAGGAAACCCCATCAAAATCCGATAAATAATAAAGATTCTACAGTCAAATATGTGAAAACAACCAATTTAAGCCCTTTTGGTCCCTTTTTCTAAAACGTACGGGCCCGGAACATAAAATTATAGCCTGGGCTAAAGCATGTGCCAAGAAACATCATACTAAAATTTCAAAATGATCCATTCAATGGACGACTGCGCCATACCATTGTGATAATTCGACCGCAAAATTTTTGCGGTAGTATAAAAAGTATATATTACTACTAAATATGTGATAATAGACTATATCCGAGCTCTTGTATCAGGATTTACAAGACCACGTCACAGTATAGAAAACGTTACGTCATAAAGCCTTAGACGTCATGAAACTATGTTGTTGAAGTACATTCATGGTCACATGGGGCGGACACGTTTGTGACGTAGGGCGGACAAACAATAGCTGGTGAATCTAAATACCAAAACTCGGATAAGGTCTATTAGCATTTATTGGCCATAAATGGTTAAATTCCTTGATAGCAATTTGTAGACCTTAATATGAGAGAATAATGATCAGAAGCATGCATTTAGTGTTTATTTGCAGTACAAGACAAATAACATTGTCAAAAAAATGCTTAACTCAAACTTGATGAAAACTCCATATTTAATTTATATCTGAAAAACTGGAAAAAAAAGAAATGGCTCACTTTCCAAATATCTTATTTTCATTTACCTGCATTTCAATAGTTTTTAGAATCATCAAAATAAACAAAGAAAAGATATGGAAATTTTAATAAATATGGATGTAAGGATATAGATATTTTAATGTTTGTATTTATTCGGTTAAAATTTTGGAAATAAGTACATGTACTCGCCATCATATTTAAGACATTTAATATGACAATTTTTTTTTTCTAATTTGTCAGACATAATTCATATTGGTTATTGTGAATAAAATACAAAATAGCAAAAAATTAATTAAAAATTTCGACGTAAATAGACATTTCTCATTTCCATGTGTATGTCTGTGTAGGTGTGTGTTTGTGTGTAAAAGTCGTTTATCCCCGATTTGGTCGCCTTTCTATTTGTCGTTGGATTTCTTCTCGATTTCGTGGCCTTTCCATTTGTCGTTGGTTATCTACGATATTGATTGATTTAGCGTCATCTATTAAGTTTCGAGTGTTAACTTTTTGGCGATTTACTCGACCATCAACTACATCAAAAAACAGCTTTTCTACTGGACTTCTTAATTCTTTGGCTCGTTCTTCTACAAATTTTAATATCCACAGGCACTGATTGTCACTAGCAAAACAATACCATCTACTCCCGTATTTTATACTAGTAAGTGTTAAGTGTTCCTCGCATGCATTGTAATTGTAAATATCCCTGGGCTCTGGTTTTTCAAATCGCTGATTCCAGTACATAATTACGTTGTCCGCCATGGTCCTGATGTTTGAGTCTCCGTAAAACCTTAATTGTCCATTATACATAAGAGGAATATTCCGTGTAGAGTAATCAATTTCAGAAGGAAGGAGCTTATTTAAACACCTGTTAACATATTCCCAAAATCCGGCTGTAAAATCAATATTCTGTACATTAAAGCGTTGAGTTCCACGAATTTGGATTTTCTCGCCGTCATTATTGGCCGTGAAAGCATGCTTAAGATTTTTTGTGATGTCCCCGTTTGGAAAGACTTTATATTGATAGCGTTGTACTTTTTGCGCACCGTTTTTTCTGTTGATGTGGTCCTCAACTGCTTTAAGAACCCAAAGACCCCTATTACTTGCTGAAAAACAAAACTTAGAAAGCTTTCCCGGACCCTTTGCTACCTCTATATTATTACGTATAAAATAAAAATCGCTATTGTCTTTTGGTGGCCATTGTTTTATAATGTTCATGGCAACATTTCCAATGTCTCTTTTTGCCAAATGCTGATGGGAAAATACTGCTGCAATATTATCCTGTGTAAATCTAATTTCACTAGGAAGTAGTGGTTTACTACATGGATCTGAAACAAAAACATGCGATGAAAGTCAAATTACCATCTGGCTGTGAATTTAGTTCGTGATTTCAAGATTGATTTAATTGTATCTGAAGTATGTTCCCACATTGGGCAAATTTTTAAATATACTAAAGTGCTTCGAAAAGTAATGTCAGGTAGGACTCTTCATGTGTACTCTCTATAGATGTTTAAAATAAGCCATTATTGAGGTCTTTTGAGATAGATGATAAGTATTTTTTATCAAAAGAAAGTTTCGATACAATATTGCCTGTAAGACATTTTCATTTAATGCAATATAAATACACTTAACTTTCATAAAAAATACATTTCAACTGAAATGTGATACTTAATGTATATATAAAATGGACACAAAGAGAGGCTTCTTTCACTCATTCTAAATAACCTCACTCATACTCGATCGAACTCGCACACATCCCACTGTCCCATTATGATGTGCCACCAGTAAGGTAAACAACGACATTGCATTCTTAAACCCCCAACATTCACACACACATGTAAACTATCTTACATTCATATGAGTATCATTACAAAACCTCTCTTAAGTTCAATCCAAATAATGCTAGGTAAATCTTGAAAACGTACAACGTGGGATAACTCTGTTTCATTCCTTCCCATAAATGTGAAAAAGAAAGGAAATGCGGTAAATGTCAAGGAGACAGACAACATCCCATCTCCAAGTTAAAAATACCCAAAATTATTCTAAAATGACATGAATCTGTTGAAAAGTTTGCATTTGTTTATGATAGGAATTTTTATGAACATGCAGGTGCCTTAAAGTTTTAAATGACATTTTCAAATGAATAGAGTTATGTCAGTGTTTTGGGAGATAATGCCCTCAGTCACACCAATAAGAAAAATATGAATTATTTTACAGATGTTTCGTTTAATTTTGAAGAAGTGGGGCTTATGTTTTAATTATTGTTGTTGGCACCATGATATCTTCTTTAAAAAAAATTATGCATGTATTAACATTGTCAATTGGACACCAAACTATGTGATGTAACTAAATATGAAGACTAAAATTGCAGTGAAAATGTGCTTGACGTGCTGAACATTTCTCCAATTTAAATGAAGGTCTGCTCTTATTCTGTACTGAAATATCAAAAAAAAACTTTAAACATTGTAACAACTTGGGAGGAAAATCAGACATAATGTACTTAATGAGCATAGCTAATTGTTGAAGGCCTGATGGTGACTTCAAGATGCAGAACAACAACAAAAGCATTGTTCCTTTGCATGGATCTACCATGTATTCTCATGTGCATTTACTTCATATCCTTTCATAGTTTATCTGATGTGACAAAATCTGTTAAGTAGTTCGATCCTAACAAAAAATTCAGACAGAATTTTTTTCTTTTAAGATATTTTGCAGGTCTTAATAGAATGAAAATGACATGTCACCGATCATTTTTTTCCTGACAACTGGCTTTGAAAATCAGGCCAAATTCAGTATTTTTCAGCAATATTTACAAAGAATATATAGGGAACTGTGAGAACATGCTTATTTTTTTATCTTTCATACAAAATAAATACCAGTTAGATTTTTTTTTATTTTTCGATATTTCAGAGATATACACTTCAGCTATCTGTTACGCTGAAAAAATCTATATGTCACCGTTCGATTAAGAAAGATATTTTATATAGTTTACGAAATAGACAATATTTACGGGAAAAGGGAGATAATTCGCGGGAAAGTGTATGTCAATCTATTATGACGTCAAAATCAATAGGCCAATACAGGAATATTCCGGCTTGAAAATCAAGTCAATTTCGCATCCGACTCGTGTTACGCAGATGCGCCAATCGAATGCGACGTGTATTAGTGTCGATCTACCTTAAATATTTGGAAATTACTTTTTTATTTTATCTTTAAGTTCGTATATTTACCTGGATTAACTCCACAAACTTCAGAAAAGACAACAACACAAAGCACTACTAGCAATAGCTGTAAATGGTTCATTCCACTGGCATAACTAGATCTATCTAACGATATAAAGGGATGTAAATTGATTTTCAGTTGAGCGAATGTTGTTACTTGGCGAATTGAAGAATTTGTACAAAATGTTTTGTTTTCAAGTCGTTTTTTAATTGTTACCGTAAAGACAGACACAATAAAACTTGGCATTCTTTCTGTATTTTCGAATGTGAGAATGCAGGTTTTTATTTTTATTTTTTTTTTCTAATGAAACATGCTGTATGGAGTCCGTTAAAAGATTTCCGTTCTCGTGATGTATCCTCTCTATATTTCGTCAATGATGGCTTACTTGTCGTGTGAGAAATTCTTATATAGGCTTTATAGGAATAAAAGCCCTGTCCTTGATAAACTGGAGTTTTCTATGTATCGTGTACGTTTTTGTCACATGTACATTCACTTTCATTTTTCCTATTTATCATTATTCTGTCCATTTGTATCTCTAGACTTTATTTGTTTTCTTACAAAGAACTCCATTAGTGTCTTGTAATAATTTATATGTTGTATTGTCTTTTTTTCTATTTGTCGGGCAACAGATATATGTTTTTTGAAAGAGCCCTTTGCCCGATATTTAACATTTGTTGACGACCCCTCATCCATGACCAAAAGGAAAGAGAAAAGGATGTAGTACTGTTCGACATCAAACTAACTTACTGTAAGACACCTTTTATGATTGTTTGGTCCTATTGTGACTTTACGATGAAGAACAACAAAAATCTTTGTTCCATTTGAATAGTCCTTGCAATGTCTTGTTGGGTTGTTTTAAAATGTACATCTTCATCATATCCTTGTATTTGTTCACGGAATATTAGTAGCTTTCTACAAACCATCTTGTAATATGTAATTTAGGCATGAAAGGTAAATGCACACCCTTGAAATGATCAAGGTCTGAAAGTTTTCCGGCTGGTTCGCACACATTTAATTATAATAAACACAAATAAGCAATGGAGTTAAAGTCACTATAAATCATGGTAAAACAAAGCAAAGAATCAACGCTTTTAATGTTGTTCTTCATCTTCACTATGAGGACTTAATAATGTATGAGCTCTGCTCATACCTCACAGTAAGCTCAAGACGGCACTTAGCACTGGTTTCATTGTTAGATTTGCGCAAAGCTACATCCATGTTGCTTTACAGGATACAGGATTGTCCACAAACATAAAATTACTGAACAAAGTGTTCTTACAATGGCTGTCATCCGTTGCCCGACAAAAAGACTCACAGGAAACAATCACAACACTTAAACAACCACAGGGCACTTATCGAGTCAAAAGTGAGAAAACTTGGAAAAATGAAATGATGAAATGTGGGTACAATAAACAGTTGATCAAAATAATTTGAAACTGGATTTTCAATAGCAAGCAATAGCTGATGGCACCCCATGACAGCCAATTTGACGATTTAAGAACACCGCCAAAATCGAGAAGGAAAAGAAAGCATCTCTTAGGACTACCGGTCACTATATTTTTTCCATAAGCAGACCATTTTTTTAAAAAATGCATTAAAACTGAATTATACATTAGGGAAATGACATTTTTGAAATTCGTCCTTCTTATTCCCAGTTTATCTTGTGAATGATAAATGAAATACGAAATTCGTTTGAATACTCAAAATTTTGTAATTCAATTGAACAAAATGCAAGACATCCCACCAAATGTGATGTATGACAAATGCCGTACAGCCAAATATATAAAATATCAGTAGATTGCCTTAAAGATCAAGCGTTCATATTCTGTCATAGCATCAAACCCTTTTATAGTTATCTCTTACCCTCATTCCAATTGGAGAGCAATGTTTTATTACACAAAACTATAGACACGCATCAAAATACTAAGTCTTTTGTTATAAACAATCTTCCTTTGTCAAATAAATTACTGAGAATGGAGTCATTTAAATGTCGGGCTTTTATCTGAGAATGTCAATATATTAAAGATAATGTGTTCTGTCAATATTTTGATAAACTTGTTTTCCAAACTGAAAAACGTCTCGGGCTATAGTTTATTAATTTAATGTTTGAGATACCGTATAAGTGGTTATTTTCGCGAGGACTTAATTTTCGCTTTATTCGCAGTTATTGTAATGTCTCGAAAATTGCATATATTAGTTACTGTCTTTTTATTCAAGGTGTATTTTGTCCTCTGTCTTTTGTTTCGCAATTGATAAGAGGTAATGCGGGTCATTATTCTTTCCCCATTGCAGAAGTGGAATTGAAAGTATACAAAGTTGTTTGCCTAATACCACAACTTTTCATGTATTATCTTTATTTTTTAAGGCATAACAATACTTTTATTTTCAAAAATATATTAGTAGCCCAGGAATGCATACTTATGGTCCCCGTTTACACTCTCAGTCCAAACCGGGGGTATCATGTATAATCTTGGAAAGTTCAGTTTTTTCTTGGCAGATAGGAAATAGTTCAAGATATAAAACCAGAGGTTCTTAGGAGCATACAATCTGTCACTAGGTTTTCGGTACCAAAGTTGTAATCAAATTTGGCTGTTGTAATCTTGAATGCCAAGTCAGCTCACTTGGAACAACGAGGTGGATATTTAATATAGCATAAGTTATAACATTTTACCAAGTCAAGTGTTGAGGTCCATATCCTTTCTCACAAACCAATAACGTTTTTTGCTTATAATTTTCTGGCTGCTTGTCTACACGAGAAGTAAATTGATAAGCCAATATAATTAATCAAAATTGGTTGGCATGGATTTTCTTCGATTAATCTTGTTGCATTTGATTATGAAAAGTTGTCCAGGAAATATAATTGACGATTCTTACAATCTGAATTGCTCATGTACAGGCGCGGATACAGGCAATCAGAAAAGGAGGGGTTCAAGTGGAAATGAAAGGAGATTTCGCCGAGCGGAGCGAGGCACGAAAATTTTGGGGAGTATTTCCTAATAAAACGTCAGGATATTCATTAAAAAATACATGATTGTCCAGAAAAAAGGGGTTTCCAACCCCCGGAACCCCCCTCTGGATCCGCTAATGCATGTAGTTGCTTCTTTGCTAGAGAAGCAGCCCAGAAACTATAAGTCAAACTGTAAAGGGTTTGTGGGGAAGGACATGGACCTAAAACACTTGAATTGGGAAGATGAAGTTTTAAACTAAGACTATGCCGCAATCCTGATTGGTAGAAGCGGTCATCAAATAAAATTCAACCAAGGTTTGGAAAAACTCGACAGTTTTCGACGGGGAGGCCTTTTGATGAATCTACCATTATAGTGTTCTATAAAAATACAATAAATACCTATGTTGTATAATAAACGGTAGATTTCGTTATGCTGTACACGTGTTTCAAGGAGTAACCTCTCAATACCAGCATTAAAATCAAATAATATGGACAGCCACAATCAAAAAGAAGTAAAAAAAAAGAGAAATCTTTACCAAAAATATCGAAATACGAGGCCATAATCCAGTACCAAGGATATCCACCGAATGCCATACACGGAATATTTAAAGGTGTTAGAATTTTGATATAAACAGTAAATTTCTATAAAATGAAAGGTAATTTTCCATGTCTATGTGAAACTAAGCTATGGTAGGTAGGGTCATCAGACAAATTCTGAATGCAACATTTATATAACGGAGGTTTTGATTGGTAAAAAAAGACCTGACCATCAATTTTACTGTCTACATACCTGGGAAAAAGAAGTTCCCTGTTTAGCCTGGTTCATGATATGGTTATAAAAACACAAGTCAAAATCAGAACATTAAATCGTTTAATTGCATTAGAATCGCAATAAGAGTACATTATTGGAATACCTGAGGGCGTCAATCGTAGATTTGATGATCAAAATGCAGTTTACATGGGACGCGTAGCGTCAAATCAAGATTGACGCCCTCGAGTATTCAAATAATGCACTGTAATTTCTTAAATAGACTCCAGTGGCCATTTCAATACACTTTGATTTCAACTGAGCACACTTTTCTATTCAAATTTTATTAATGAATTTCTCGTAGGATCCATCATTAATCTGTGTTGGGTCATAATGAGATCGTTAAATACTCTCAATTACCATTCCACTAGTTTGGTTTAGCTCCACGTTAGCGACCATATTGCAGGACGGATCGGCACCAAGACCAGAATACCAATAATAATTTGAGTCCCCCTATGACAACAATGTTGGATGACCAATCTTGTCTCATTAAGGTAAAATAAACATTCAAGTTCGATTCAGTCTATTCCCAAGAGGACATTTTTTGTATTTATTTTGAATATGGTGGAATGCCAAACGAAATCCCCGCTGTAGAACGTACGTCCCCATTGGTAGGGTGATGGATCAACACCAAGGTAACAACTCTCCTTAAACACCTCATAAATAACATTCACGCCATCATGATTATTTGAAAAAACAGGTAGAGAACAATGCAATTATTTCTGGGTTTCCGTTGATAAAAGGCCAAATTTTAATTCAAGTGTAATTCAAAAACGTTTGTTATATTTTTTGGCTCCAAATCAATTACCCTATATTAAATGTGCTATTTTCATTTCATTGATAACTTAATTTTTGTTTTATTTTACCTGTATATAAAAATAAATGCCTTTGCAAGTCCAAATGGATGAAAATAACACAAAATGAAAATTACATATATATAAACATAACAGTAATTTACTTACCTGGATATTTCTAAACTGGATTTAGTATAGTGGAAATTTTAGTATTTTAAATGACCTCATATCTATTTTTGTAAAACTTCAGGTAATAATACACACTTTAAGTAAATCAAAATAAAGAATATTTAAATGACATTTGATGTACTTGTTCTTGAGAGAATTTCTCAAATGGATGCACTCACGTGAATGCACTATGATTCTTTCAAGTTATGGCTTTTTTAAAAAAAAATTGTTGTTATTCTGACCTCCTGTTTATTGTGCCCCCGTCCACAGTGCCCCCGTCTCATGATTTTACTATGCAAATCTCTCTTACTATTGGCTCGATGAGCGCCCTGTTTGTTTAAATGTTGTGATCATGTTCTATTAGTCTTTTTGTCGGGCAACGGATGACAGCGATTGTAAGAACACTTTGCCAGTTAAGTTTATATTTGTTGACGATCCCGCATCCATGGATAAACGGGTTTGAAAGACACGTATGTAGCGTTGCTCGGCATTTAGCAAGGAATTCCTCTAAGTTGTTAGGGGCCGTCTTTAACTGAGGTATGAGTAAAACTCATTGTTGAAAGCCTCATGGTGATTTCAAAATGAAGAACAACAATAAAAGCGTTGTTTCATTGCTTAGTTTTACCCAGTATTTTTAGAAACTTTGCCTCATTTGCATTTACTTTGTTGATGAGATGTTATGTGAATGTTATTAAGATGTTACTTACAATTAAGTTCATTAAAATGAAATATCATAAATTGCAAGAACAAACTTTATTTTTAAATACAAGATTCCTGTCACACTTGCCATATAATTTTAATTATACTACGATCTCATAAAGTGTATTTAATAAATTTCGTGTGTACTGTATATATTAATGTGTGAACTGTATGTCATGTAATGTGTGTAATGTATATCAAGCATTATATGAAATAACAAAACGCCGAATTACTATGAAATGAAGTTCTGCATATGACTATTTTGACAATTTATGTTTCAGCAGTGCAGATCAATTCAAATCATTTTGAAATCCATAAACCAAATTTAGTGTAAATATCACAAATAGCATCTCAAAAGAAAAATGAATGGAACCATAATCATCGCATTCTTAACAAACTTCCCTTGTCTCGTATGATGCCAAGTTTTTACAAGGGCTTACAGAGATAAAGCAAAAATATTTATCCCAGTCCTTTAATTTCAACTTCCGTAACAAAGACGATGTACTTTCTCTTTATAATCCTTAATTTAAGGAATATTTACACCAGATCTATCACAATGAGCTTGATATTGAAGAAACAACTGATATACCTACTGCAGCTTCGTACCTAGATCTTTTGTTGTATAATGACGAACATGGTCGTTTGATATCTAAACTTTATGACAAGTTTGATGACTTTAACTTTCCAACTGTAAACTTCCCTTTCTTGGCAGCCTTTCTTTACCTACCTCTCTAGTGTATGGAGTGCACATTTCACAGCTGATACGTTTTGTGGAACATGCAGTTTGTACAGTAATTTTTAAAGACTAAAACTCTGTCCAAAAGCTGCTGAGGATTTCTTATGGGTGTGTTACTTTCGTCCCTCGAGTAATTCTATAACCGTCGTCATGAAATCATAGAAAAATGTGTATGCGTCTCAAATGACATTTTCAGCACGTCTTCCCGGATTTGATAATGCAGATTTTGAATTTATTCTAGATTGAATCGCTCAGTGTGACTATTTCTTTGACAGAGCAGGAGGTCCTTACCGGAGCACCTGCTGTCACTCTTGTTTCTATTGGAGCTTACACTGTGAATGAATGGGTTTCGAATGTTTTGTTTTTATTTATACATCTTGTAGCTGTCTTATGTCATTATTTTTCTATTTTCATGTCTCTGGACTTACATTTTTGTAATTGCAAATCCTTTGTTCTGTATTCTACTGTCTTTGTTTAAGCAAGGACGTATATTTAGAAGGATAGGAATCTATGTTGCAATTTAAAATTTATAGCGAGGCGTTTGGTATGCATTCACAGCTTTCTACTTCAAAAGTTGTTTATGGATTTTTATAAAATTAAACTTTCCTGAAAGCTGAATGATTTTTACATCCGTAGAGTGAATTTCGTTACTTTACAGGAAGTAGTTTCTTCAATACACATGATTGATATTTGTAATCAAAACATTTTCGTTGATTTTTTATCCACTTCCATACCAGGATAGAGCTACAATGTGGTTGTTCAAAATTGGGAATTAAGTATATATTCCTTCCTGAGGATCTGACAGAAGTGGTCCAATTTTCCTGACCAAAACTATCATCTTTGAACTTTTCAATATACTTGAAGTTCACATAACGATTTTTAAGACTTGAAAAGCTTAATCTTGACCAATACTTCATATTGTTAATTTACATGTTCATGTGTCCACATATCTGTTATAAACAATACTCCAATAACAATAATGCAAATTTTATTTTGAAATGGACAAAATATAAAAAATCATAGAACTATACTAAATATAACTGAAAAGGTGATGTACTAACAGATTATATGAAATAGATAAATTCAAATTTCTCTTCATTGTAGGTATCAAACCTCCAGTTCAACCAATCAGAGATTGGATTGACATTTTGAATCTAAAAATAGACTTTGTTCTTGCACCTTTAAAACTATTCGATGGAATTTGATGAATGATACACCCATTTAAACATTGATAGATAACACTGATCTTAAGACCAAGGTATATTGACCAGGCAAAAGGAGGAGAATTCCCAATGACTATTTTTGCTCAATGCTGCAACGTCGTGGTACGTATTAAATGGCTTTCCCCGACACTCTCCGAATCTCTTTGAAGGCCATATGATGGAAATTTGATACACGTACAATGTAGAGCAGGTATGTGCCTCTCACGACATATATTGTAAAGGGAGGATTGAAAATGCCAAATTTAGTTGAAAATGAATTGGTGGTTTCACCCTTGTATAAGAGATATAAGAACTTACATATCTACTGTAAATTTAGTTTCTGCATATTGCGATTTCGACCATTTATGTCTCTTCAGTGCAAATAAAATCTAAGCATTTGGAAGACCATAAAATCAATGACGTTTAAAAGTGATAGAGAACAAATAACCGAACATTACCTAAATCAAAGGCCAAAATTAGCTAAGGACAGAGCTTTGCATGATCGAGGGATATACTCCTTAGTTTTCAATAAAATTTACACAAATTTTAGATATTGCAAGTTTGAAAATAAAATCGGCTTTCGGGTCAGCACCGAAGTACTGACTACTGGGCTGGTGAATACCCTCGGAGACTAACAGTCCACCAGCAGTGGTATCGACCCAGTGGTAACAAATATCAAAATACCGAAGTAACTGTAAATTTAGTTTCTGCATATGGCCATTCTTATTCAGTACAGATAAAATTTAAATATTTAGAAGACCATAAAATAGATGACGTTTAAAAACTGATAGAGAACAAATAACAAATCATTACCTAAATCAAAAGCCAAAAATATGCAACGGATTTAAACTTGTTTTTAAAAATTACAAAATCAGAGAAATCCGAAAAATCTTAAAATGAGATGACAATTTAATTGAAAGTAATCGAAATGTATCTGGCAATCTTGTCCATCTCAGGGATTGGCATTCACTTTGTTCAGTTGCATGTTATTACAAAATATATAGTAATCAACCAGAGAAATGATACCTATTATTTTATCATATATTTCTGCAATTCTTGATTCCAGCTTTTTTTGAAAATTGATTTACATTAACAAAATGTAAAGGGCGATAATTTTCAGAAATTTGATTTAAAAACTTCTGGTGATCTTTCGGTTTGAGGAATTTCGTTATTTTTGCGCATCCTGATAAATCCAAACATTCTTTTTAATCAAAGAACTGTCCGAGTTGTTGTCTATTCAGACAATTGACAATTTGATATTCCAAAATTATTGGTATTCCGATAGAATTTGATAACGAGACGTTATTTTTGCATATTTTGACAATTGATTTTTGACGCCCGTTTACGCGTTGCATTGCCCCCCGCAAACTGGTTTGTAACATTGTGTGACATTTTGCAATTTCTTGAAATTCACATGCAATATTCCGTTCCAAAAAGGACACCTTAACATAATATTTGTTTGAAAATAAAAATACCAAAGGTTTTAATATATTAACATTGCTTGAATATATACATTGTATTGAATATTTAAAGATTTTTTTGTAATTCTTTATTTTCAGAAAAATCAACATTAGTGTTATAATTACAAAATAAGTATATATTGAAGAAATCCCGAGATCCTATCGTTATTTATGTTTGTCTCCTGTTTTGATTATATTTTTTCTGGTGCAGTTTCCTTGTAAATTGCGACATGTGATTGTAGTTCCTGGCCATTGTAGGTGTTTGCTGTTATCCTGTGTTTGTAATATATAATCGTGATAATGAATAGTAATATAATTTACTATATTTCAATAATTATCAAAATTCATATATATATGATACACTTGTGTGCTCAATCCTCAAGTGCAGCAGATATAATTCTCCACTTATTTTTAACGGTTTTAGCAGATATAAATGGAAATTGAATACCTTTTCTCTATAGAACCAGTTATGGAGACAAAGTCAAATATTTTTAACTGTGTTGCATGTCCAAAAAAGATGTAAAATATTTTCTTTAAATTCACCACAGAAACTGCAAAGTTCAGTTTCCTTTAACTTGCATCTAAATAGAAAAGAATTTGATGAAATAATTCTGTGTATAATTTTTAACTGCAACATACTCAAATTGAATCTGTTATTTATAGTAACCTTAAAAGGAAGACTTAAATATAGCTCCATTTATCAACAGAAAGATCTAGTTCCAACTCCCACTATTTTTTTTTCTTTTAGTGGTTCTTCTGCATATGCTTTCACGAAGTTGCTGTATACAAATTAACAAATTTTAGGATTTAATTTTATCTTGTTTAACATGTCATCTTCAACCGTTGTCAATTTGTTTCCATTCCATTCTTTTGGAATTGAATGGATTATTCTATAATATTCAAGGTATGGCTAATGCAAGTTATATTTTTCTTTGAACTGCTCATAATTAAAAAATGTGATATTATCATCAACAAGATCGTTGACAAAATATATGTCAAACCATTTGTGATAAAAACATATCTTTTTATTTATTTCAATATTTTGATTGAACCATATGGGTTGACTCAAGATATTATGTTCAATAGATTGTGTTTCCTTTAATTTTAACCAATTTTACAGGATATTTCGCCAAAAGGGATTTAAAGAATTAGTTATCATCTTTGTTCAACAAAAATACTTTTTCACCTCCAAATTTTTCTAACTTTCCAGTAATAAGAATTTTCCAGGGAGAAAAATTTAAAGGACCAAGCAATTTATTAATCCATGAAAATTGGTAACGTTTCTTTTATTGAGTGGTAAAAATAAATATGAAAAAGAAAGGAAATGGGGTAAATGTCAAGGAGACAACATCCCATATCCAGGTTGAAACGACCCAAAACAAAGCATCTAGGGGTCACCGTACGGTCTTCAACACAGTGAGGAACCTCACACCATATAGCAAGCCCTAAATGGCCCAAAAAGGTAAAAAGGGTGAATAAATCAATGGAAACAAACCACATCCAATAACCCAAATATCAAGAAACTAAAATTTTATAAGAAGACAAGGGCAAGCCAATGACCAACATATTCCTGACTTGGGACAGGCGCAAAAATGGCGGTGGGGTTAAACTCGTTTTCTTGGATCCAAACCCTCCCCTATGTGTGGTGAATGGCTAAAAAATTAATACATCAAAAGACTCACAGTAAAAATCAAACTAGAAAAAAGTCCAACTTATCAAGACGAGTACCCTTACAATGAAGTACATAAAACATGAAGACAATAAACACAGGTACTGTCGGGAGAAATGCTCGCAGTTACTGCCAGCTTGCTAAGGACATAATTTCCGTTGACTATGATATCAAGCCTTCTTACATATGAAATTTCAATTGAAATACTTCTAAATAGATTTAGTATAACAATATCATCAATTATGAAAGAAGAACATGATATTATGCAATGCCAAATACTGCCAATATGAAAAATTGTTTAAATTAGTTATGGTGTAAAGCATTTAGGAGATGATCAATATTTTGCCAAAAAAGATTTAACAACAATGCTGTATTTATGTCCTTTATGAATAAGTTTTTTCAACGGATTAATAAGTTTGGAAGGACAAATTTTGAATTTATGCGCTTTGTAAATGATATTACCATAGAAGTTTGGATGTGAAATGCCCTGCTGTATAAGAGCCCTAGATTTATTGATTTATCAAGATCAAGAAAAAGAGTTTATCATATATTTAGTAATAAATACAGACGTTTTGAATATGTGATACAGTGCATGACGTTCATTCCGTATTCACACTATGACGTCATAACCTTTATCGCATGGCTTACCCTTTATCGCATGGCTTACCCTTTATCACATACCATTT
>MJUU01047944.1:0-13333 GCA_002080025.1 Modiolus philippinarum | reverse complement strand
CCCCCCCCCCCCCCCCCAGCATATGGAGTTTATATTTCACAATTAATTCGTTACTGTAGAGTGTGCGGTTTATACAGTGACTTTGTGGAAAGAGCAAAAGCACTGTCACAAAAACTGTTGAGTCAGGGACATGTTCAGCCCTTGTTACTTTCGTCCCTTCAGAAATTTTATGGCCGTCACCACGACATCATAGATAGATATGAAATGTCAGTGTCACAAATGAAAACTGACATTTTAAGCTAGATTCACATCTTCCCGGGTTGGACATTACCGGTTTTGACTTTACCCTGGATTGACCCACTGACAGTGTGACGGTTGCTGTATACAGAGCAGGACATGCTTACCCTTCCGGAGCACCTGATGTCACTCTGTTTTTTTTTTAGAGTTCACATTGTTAGTGCTTTAAGTTTTTGTGTTGTATATGTAGTGGTTCTGTGTTTTGTAAGCATGTAGTGTCTTTGGTCTTCCGTCTTCTGGTGTTCTTGATTTTGCCTTGTCTCTGTACTTTGATTTATGTAATCTTGTGTTTTGTTCCTTCGGTATTCTACTGCCGTTGTTTCGTGTGGCGGGATATTAAATTATGATTCTGATTCCACTTTTAGACACCTTCATTATTGTAAACCTTGTAATGAGGATGTATTCTCCTGAGGGGTCAAATCTTTTCTGCATCAAGTTTTTCCCGAAACCTGCATTTTTATTATGCTAAGACCATTAAAAAATCATTTTTGAAAAGAAAACCATATATCCGTGTGCATTTTTGTTGTGCTATAGTCATTTGAAAACCCCTATTATTGACGATTTTGTGCAAATTTCATCAATTTTGGCCTATTTTGGGGTCATTGTTGGCTAAAATATCGATTTTCAGCATCAAGTTTTCTCTCAAACTAGTTTCCAGATTGTTAGATCTCATGAGTCTGAAGAAATATCACTTGTTAAAAACATACTTATTATTAGGTCCTTGAATATAAGAAAGGTTTGTGAGAAAATGTTGCTATTTTTGGTCAAATTCAAGACTTTGTAAAATCCATAAAAATCTAGATTTTTCAAAATTTCCTTCAACTACACAGTCAAAACTCGCCATTTTTTTTCAAATAGTTGGACAATTATAGCTAGAAGAATTTAGAAAAGAAATCATATGAATAAGATGAGTATCTTTCTTGAAAATTTATATTTTATCATAACTACCCTGAAATCAGCTTAATTCTGACAGAGATTAACGGTCAAAAATTAGAATTTTCCATTTCTCGAAAACTACTGGTCGTAGGTATATAATTTGTTGACACAATTTTCGGAGGGTCATTATACAATATATATCAATAAAAAAATGTCACTCATAAAGCAAGTTTTGAGAATTATTCATAAACGAGATTTTAACGCAACTGAAACCTCAGGAGAATACATCCTTAAGTACACTGTATATTTATAATACTATTAATGGTGTGTGGAAGGTTCAGGAATTTTTGAATTTTGCAGTCACAACAAAATAAACAAATAAATTTCAAACACCCCCCCCCCAAAAAAAAACAAAAACAAAACAAAAAAACAAAACAAAAACAAACAAAAATACAATAGTCGAAATTGCATTTCAGATTATCTCTGTTCTTCAAATTGATCATGCAGTTATTTAAGAATATTTTTGAATGATATCAATAATTTTGGAAGTTTAATTTTATTGTTTGTCTGGCATTTTGTAGATTGCCTAAGAAATTTAGTCATTTCATAAAATGCCTAAATCAGCTAGGCATTATACAATTTGCCTAAAATATTTTAGTCATTCTATAAAGTGGATGAATTATGAAATTACCTGTAACATTTTTTTCCACTATAGTTCAGATTATAAACAACCCTACATGTATTTACAAAAATATTAATAAAAATCACGGACTAAAGGGTAATTTTTACAAAGCTGAAAATTGTCTCCCCATATAAAGTGAAAAAGTAGCTTAAATTTTTCAAGAACCCACATTGAAGTTTGTCTATTTTTTTTTTTAATAGACAAACTTCAGTGTGGGTTCTTGAAAAAAACGAGCACGGTCTACCATACTTTTTATTGTGGATGTTTGGTTAATAGGATAGGTTTCAGTTATGTCGAGCTATAGACCTTTTCAAAAAACCATTTGGTCCGCCCTTCGGTTTCGGTTTCGGCATTTAAATACAAAACAAAAACAAGTTATCAACCCAACACGGCAAGTGTTGCTCATCCTGAACACAGTTCATAAAACTATTCATATTTAGATTACCATGTCATTGTTTACTGTGACACTGCAGTCATTTTGTTAGAAATTAAATGTATTCAGGGTGTTAGCCAACCGTTCGAGTGATAATCGGAAGCGAAGAGTGTTTGTACCTCCATGGAAGAGTTCAAATCCAGGAAAAGATAATAACACTTTTTGAAAAGGTCTATAACGAAATCTAATAGATGTAAATACTAGTGTCTATCTACCCTAGATATATATTGCAGCAAAACTGACCTCATTAAACGACAGAAATAGTCGAATTACAGTTTGTGGCATTTATTATGAGAAAAAGAATTTGAAATAATGTAATTTACTTGTTTGTTGTATATTTAAGGGTGCAGGTAACCATTGATAGGAAACTATATTCACTTGTATATCTACATTTATATTACAGCTATTTTCTATGATTCAAAGTTTTTATCTACCTACTTTGAAAATATACAAAGATATGTTTACAGAAATTGTTGCTAAAAAGAATGTTTTATATCCTAATTTATAACAAAGCATAGCTCATTGTTAAAGGCCTCAAGGTGACTTCAAGATGAAGAACAACAAAAAAAGCGTTGTTCCATTGCTTTCTTTTACAATGCATTTGTGGAGACTTTGTCTCATGTACACATACTCCATACCCCTTTAGATTTTATCTGCACTGAAGAGACAAGTTGTCGAAATGCGCAAATGCAGAATAAAAATTCACAGTAACTTCGGTATAAAGTTATTCATTGCATATTTATATCCTGAATAATATCAGTTCCCACCACGACTCGCAGAAATATTTCTAAAGTTAGTATTAAATTCTAAACAATCAATTAATCATATTTTCTCTGTATACTTTTAACATGCTTGACAAAGCTCAAGAATTTATCTAAGTATATAGTTTATTTATCAAATTACTTTTGCCTTAATTTCAAGCATGTTAATGTACAAAATTCACAGCTAAGTTATAAATGGTCACAAATGCTAAGAATACGATTGTTTTTATTTGAACAAAAACTTGTCAGCTTGTATTACCGAAACTATTGTTTACCAGTTAACTAAGGTCAGGGTTGATTTAAGGGTCAAGGGTTTAAGTGGTTCTGGAGTTGTGTCCCTTGAAACGTCTTAATCTGTGAAATGAATTCCGAACGATTGTATACAGTCTGTAAACTTCGCAAGTCAATTGTTAATAAAATTTCAAGTCAAGTGCAGTTCTGGTTTCATCGAAACAAAGGGTTGGGGTTATGGCCTTTGAAACTTTTTCAAAAATATTTTGGGTTACAAACAAGTAACTTCTGAAGAAAATAACAAATTATGTTCATACTTGGTATATAAGTTGCTTAGCGTAAACTATTTGGGTTCGCAGAGAGTGGTTTTAGAGGTTTGCCACTTGTAACATTTCGCACAAAAGTGGCAGCGTATTGTAATTGCACCATTACTATGTTTTATCGGGTTTGCCATGGGTCCATTTTTTACGATTGATCAAAGCGAAAATGCAACAACATGATACTGCAGGTTATTTATCATACCAGAGAATAACTATTTTAATCCCTCTATCTCGGGCAATATAATGATTTAACACAATCCATTAGTGTTTTGTAATACTATTAATAACATAACATGCCGTCACCATGACATCATTGACAGATATGACGTGTCTGTGTCCCAAATGAAAACGGACATTTTCAGCTAAATATCATGTCTTCACGGATTTGACATAACCGGATTTGACTCAACCCCGGATTTACTCACTGATAGTGTGACGGGTGCCGCTAGCGGAGCAGGACATGCTTACCCTTCCGGAGCACCTGATGTCACTCCCGGTTTTCATGGAAGTTCACACTATGAGTGCCTTAGTTCTTAATGTTATCTTTTTATTTCCGTGCATTGTAGCTGTCTCACGTCCTTGTTTTGTCTTTGTTTTTATCTGTTACCGTTTCTGTCATGTCTTTGGACTTCGATTTTTGTAGTCATCGCTTCCCTTGTTCCTTCGGTATTCTACTGCCGTTATATCATTTATTTTACTGGTACAGCGAGTAGCCAAAAACTTGTTTTGATAGGTCAATAGTTTGAATTATTGACCGATTATTAATCTTCATTTTAAGAAAATTATCTTGTTTTGCCACAAGTAACAATATACCTAAGGTACTGTTAATATCATTTCTGCAAATGATAATTTCCAAACTTATGTCTCTTCAATACAGATCAAATCTATCATTTGGATGAGCATAATATCACCATGGTAATAGATAACAACAAATCGTCTCATTGTCCCTATTACGAAAAAAAACTATATTATCTATGTTGAAACAATTTCATAGTTAGGCAAAAAATTAAAAATACAACTGAAATAAACATTCTTCATTTACAAATACATTTTCTATATTGTAATATAACATCAGTTATACAAGAATACATGTAGATCATGTAGTTTATATTTTCGATTTTTATTTAATATCCTTTTTTCAGATGGGATACATCACAACATATTAGAGCACAGATGAGGGCAAATGAACAAGAATCTTTATGAAGGTAGAAAGCCCCAGTAGTAATGGGAAACAACTCTTCCTGCCAGACCAGTCTTTCATAAACTTAATTTCGTTTCTGACATTGATTTTTGTCAGACATTGTGATCCTTTTTTTTTGCATTTGACATAACAGATGAAAAAATTAGTCACTTTATTTATATTTCTCAATTTCATTATATACATTTGTAATATATTATCTATTGATTCAACATCACGTATGAATGTGATGCACATATGATTACTTAGACTTAGTTTTTTTCCGAAAAAAAAATTATTATATAGATAGCGGTGATTTATCAGGTTTTCTGAGTTAAATAAATGTCATATTGTCACCGGTGAAAATAAAGGATTTCTAGTCACTGGATGACGTCTTAATGAAGCGACGTCACAATATCTCTTCAATGGCGTCGTCAAGTAAACAACTGGCGTATTGAAATGAAAAAAATAATCCGCATCTAAAATTTCGGTTTTTGAGTAGAAAATCTGTATAATAAAAAGCACAACTAATCGACCATCATGAATATAAATAAAAATGTCATACGTGTCGATCAACGCAGTGGATTAAACTCGTTGCGGAACAAAGTACCGCAACTCGTTTAATCCTTCTGCGTTGTTCGCCACTCGTGACATTTTTATTGATATTCACCACGGTCAATTAGTTATACTATAATTATAAACCTTTGGTTAAAGTTTTTTGAAGTTAAATGACGTTGTCAAATATTATTGGAATTTTCATAGGAAGTGGTCAGTCAAAAGTTACATGACGGTCAGAAAATTATGATTCGGTTCCAAATATCAAGATATCGAAGTTAATGTTAATTTGGGTTCGGCATATGCGCATTTCGACAACTTATGTCTCTTCTTAAAATCAAAACATTTGCAAGGTCATTTTACCGAAATATTTGTAAAAGCTAATAGAGTACAAATTACCAATAGGATCTATAAGATAAAGCCCACTGCCAGAAAATATCAAAGACCAATATTTGTTGAAACTTTTGAATTCAATTTTACATTAAAGCAATATTTTGGTACCAAATAAATTTTTAATCATTAAGGAATTGAATAACATGGTTCTAACTTTTATGAATTTCCCAAAACTCTCCAAGACAAGTTAGCTTTAGAAATTCTCCTCATATAATCACGCCTTTGAATAAATTTTACTCAAACGAACACTTTTAATAATATAGTTTGAATTCCGAGAGCTCTCATAGATAAGTTTGTTTTTTAAACTCTACTTAGCAGTCATGTTTAAATACCCTCCAGTGCAAAACGTAAATTTCAATAATTGAATTGCGAAAATATTTTATTCCGATCTTATTAGATTAACTGAAACTCAATTTTTTGGAGTTCTACCTGGGAATTTTTTTAACATGTTAGTGAAAACAGTAATTTTTAATTACTGGATTTAAGAAAACTTGTTCAAGTTTTGGTAAATCTCCTGAAACTTTCAAGGACTTGTGTTTTTTTAAAATCTGAGTAGCAATTACATTTTCATGCATAAATTTAACTTATCTTATAGCAAAAATGTTTGATCCATCTTTGGTATATTTCCTGAAGTTCTCAAAAACCAGTTATTTCTTGGAATTCTTCCTAACAACCACATCTAAATATATTTGTAAGCAAAATGATAATGAACAATTACTGTGCAGGCGAGATACTAAGTTCTATGGAACCTTTAGGAAGTTTTATCTTTTGTAAGTTTCTAACTATCTAATTTGCTTAAATCTCTGCAAGTCACATGACTGGTACTTTTCCTTGCTGTGATTCTGACATAATTGCTTTTAAATTAGCCCTGAATACATAAAATATTTGCATGTTTTCAATATCCCAACACAAATTCAGAACAAATCTTATTTGAACCATACTAGTATTTCAATTATTTGACAAAGTCTTGATGAAGGGCGTGTAATGCTTAATATCTCGGAGACAATTATTTCTAACTATTAGTGTGTCGAGAATTTCGTTAATTTTTATTCCTGTTTAAAAAGTTTTTTTTATCCCAATGTTAAATGAAATAATATCAGAATTTTTTGAAAATTGTCTAAAGAATACCATTTTTTAGAAGTGGTGATATCCTATGTGATACTGTGAGTTTCGTTCTGTTTTTCTGTCTGTTTGTCTGTTCAAGGTTGTCAAAAAATAAATTGTTTATACATGTAGTTCCTAGTCTTCAAGCTTTGTAGATATTTTGTTGCAAATAAAATTACTGATAGTATCAAAATTCTCGAAAAGATTTTTTTGGCCTGTTAGTTATAGGAATGGAAAATTTTTGCGAGACATATGTAAAAAATCTAACAAAATACAGCCCTTTTTGTCGGTCATTGGGACTGTTATATACTATAAATATGCAGGAGCTAGCCATGTTTTTGGCAGAACTGATGATTTCAACGAATTGCTTTGTTTGGGTTCAGTTGTGAAGTTGTGTTGGAAGCAGAACCCTTGAAACTAGGTGGACAGCTTAGGAACATACTAAAAACGTTGTAGGAAACATTTTATATATCATTACTGTCTTTAATCTATAATTAACAATGAAGGGATATGGAATAAATGCAAACGAGACAAAATCTCTACAAATACATGGTAAAACCAAGCAATGGAACAACGCTTTTATTGTTGTTCTTCATCTTCATAAGTTTATTTGTGAAGGGTTTTGTTAATGTGTAATGTCATATTAATCAAAGATCTTTAAATAGTATGTATACTCCCATCTCACTTCTCCGTGGGTTCCACTTCTTCGTGGTATTTACGTTCATTTAAAAAAACCAAATTTTTAACTGTGACGTCACCGTTACTACGTAGCTACGTACCACGAAGATAGGAGCTACCAGTATATACTCCCTTCCTATGATATCATGGGTTCTACGGTATCGCGGTAATTAGAACAGATTCAATAAATCTGTCCCCACCGTCAGTTTTGTGACGTGTACTAGTATATCTTTTGTCAGCTTCTGTAGTAAAGAAAACACATTGTCATCAAATGTTGAATGTATTGTGTACTTTCATATACAGTGTAGCATTTTGTCATCTTTTTACAAAGGACCTGTCAATCATCGATACAGAAGCAAACAATAAATCCGTTACAACATCAATGCATTTGACTGGTCAAGAAGGTCAGGTAGGGACACATTTATTGAATCGACCCTATTTTATCCCATCCACGTGCACTGCAACGTCTTCGCTGATCATTCTATTTATAGATTCGGAAACCCACTTGTCATCTGTGTTGGAAAATTCATTTGTTCTGTCAAAATTACTAGACTTCTTGTAAATACCAAACAATCTCATTTATTCCCCATAAATGGCAGACATCCTTATTTTTACTGATGCAATACTTCGTAAAATATCAAGTAAATAAACCGAAGTTGTGACAATTCGTCTGCTACTATTTTTCAGAAATGGCGTCTGTTCATTTACTTTTCAAATTATACTGGCAGTGATTTTTCTTGATATTTTTACATACTTTAAATTAAGAACAAAGTTGGTGTAAAAAAAAAAGCTATGAGAACGTGAATTTTTGCCGACAGTGACGACGGAGATCTTTATTTTATGCCAGAAATGTAGCCCGGACAGTCTATTTAAGCTAATTTTATTTGATTCCAATCAATAAATTGGGGAAATTAAGACGTTTTCTAACACTAGACACAACTTATATAATGTTCACCAGTAAGAATTGCCAGATGTGGGAAAAAATCCTGACGTCCGCATTTTTTTAAACAAACGTAAACCTGTCTGTGTATGGTTATTGTTTGAATGAATTTTGTTTATTACTTTATAAAGCGAGAAAGAATATACAGATCTTTGCATAAAGAACATGTGTAAGATATTATAAGTCATTACATATAACAAATAATGAACTTATTGGTCAAACTTCTTGCCCGGAAAAATGAAATTTGCAAATACCGCGATATCAGACCATTTTTAGAGCCTACACCAGCTTGATCTGTTTGAAACAGGCAGTGTTCAAATTTTAAAAAGAGGAACCAACAAATGAACCTTGCAAGGAATAGGCATTCATACAATGTTGTTAAATGAAACAATTTCTAATAGATCCTGTAAACCTCTCAAGTTTCACGGACCCCTAACATCAAGTACCGCGATACCATAGAACACCTTAATACTAGTATTTAATTTCAAATTCATTTTATTTTGAAGGCAAAAATTAGAGTTTTGAACAAATGTCCCAAATTTGTATATCTTGCCTTATCAAATCAAAATGGATTTTTACTCCTTTTTTAGTTCCCGTTCCATTCCATTTGAATAAAAGATATCCATACAAATGTTTAATTGTTAATATATTGGTTCAGTAATTAATTTGAACTCTTTCCGGGCATTTATTGATGATTCAAAGGAAAATATTTATGAATACTATTATATTTCAGTTTGAATAAAAATATGCAGCTTTATTTTGATAAAAAAAAAAAGTATTTTAAGGTAGCACAACAGTCTTTGGAAGGAAAATGTCGGTACTTGACTTAGAATGCCTATAACTTTGTTATTAGTAAAGATACAATGACAAATGAGGTTTCAAATAAAAGGAAAAGGAGTGAACTGACTTTTAATGCTCATTTTAATGTTATTCCTTTTAAGTATCAGTGTTTGAATTTCCAAATTTGGCAAAAATTAAGATATTGCGTTATATTTCTACAACCAAAATAACGTTTACAGCTTTACAGGTAGCTGAATTCTGTTTACTTTATCTGAAAGAATCATTAAAATGCAACAAAACCGTGTCTCCGATTTCAGATATAGGCTATAGAACAAAAGGAGTCCATAACCAATCCAATATATCTTAACACACACTCCTCATGTTTTTCTATCACAGTATTGATTTTATTAAATAGTATACTAAATTATATTGTTCACTAGTTTCCTTTTTCTTTCTTTCAAAATTCCAGTATATATCTATACACTCCTCATGCTTTTCTATAATAAAATTGCATTAGTAAACTGGATGTATTGTTAACTTATGTCTTGACATAATTTTCTATTACTGTACGGTGTTTCGGTTTAGGTATACATGTAGTTACCAAGGCAATCATCCTCGTCAGATATCACTAGCCTGTATATTTTTTAAGTATGGTTTTCCATTCTTAGGGATATGACACCTTTAATTCTGTCTTTTAAGTTGTGAAAAATATTTTCTTTTTATGTGCAAGACTAATTCTTCCTTCTAGTTTAAGCTCTTGCATGAGAGGTGAATTACTAATGCAATTTAATTTTGTTCGATTTCAACTCTTGTATGAGAGATGAAACATTATTTCAATTTACTCCTGTATGAGAGATGAAATATTTATTCAAGTTTTTTTTCCAATTTCAACTCCTCCTGTATGAGAGATGAAATATTAATTCAAGTATTTTTCAATTTCAAGATGAGTTATTGATTGTATATTTTTCTATTTCACCTGTTGTATGAGAGATGAAATTTTTCGCTGTTTAAATATTATAATCTCCATTGTTATGTATACTTGATAGTCTGTGGCGGGAGTCTACTACATTACTAAAATTTTCCATTGAAAATACATTTTGAATGGATTACATCAAGATTTACATCATTCTATATCCTACGTCACATAATCTATGTACTGTAAAAGCTATCATAATCTATTTTGAAGATAGTTCACAGGTCATTCCTGTTTCTGTAAGTAATATGATTTCAAATTTATTTAATCTTCTTAATTACGTTTATTCCATTTTAATGCAAATTTGCTCACAACTTGTTTTTACTTTTGGACAGAATTAAAGGTGGTCAATATATCCCCATGGAAAACAAGATTACATATTTTTATTTCTTTGTTATCTTGAAATGAAATGACTTATGACAGGGGTTTCCTGTATGATGCTTATTTCATTCGTTGAGGTTAATTGCATGATAATTTCCTCTATTTGACATATCTTTGTGTATTTATTAGCCAGTCTAACTGCTTTTTGAGCATCATTTATAAAATTAATTGTGATGCCATAGAAATATTTGTATACCTTTCGTTAACATGTATTTATCTGGGTCTTTCTAAGGTGGTGGTGACAAAACATGGGACAATTGAACAGTTTTATAAAGATGCCTGAAATATGAGTTTGACTGTGATATTTTATTGCTTAACCCATCTACTTGCAGATAAGATATGAGTAAAGATAGTTCTTTTGGTAGATATATTTATTTTTTAGTTTTAATTTAGTTACCCATAAAAGTAACGATTGTTACTTGGTGTCCAACAAATGAATGTTTTTTCCCGATTTAAGTCATTTTTGCATTATTTTCTATAACAAGTCGCAATGCTGTAGTTTTCCTATCTATGTTCTCATATATTGACAGATTCATGCGTTTTAAAATGCGTAAAAGTGTAGTCTTAGATTGAATGGGCACTTATTCAAAAATGTTCTCATTTAAGTTCATTTTTGTCACAGTTACACAATATCTGTGTCATTTAAAATTAGAAATTTTGACAGACAACTTAATAAGCTACAGGAATTTATCAATGATTCTACAATTATTCAAAAATTGTTAGTAAAAAATCTAAATTACTGATGAATGTAACGTATGTTACAGAGGACACCGATTTCGTATGTTACATGTGGTGTCCAAACTTAAATTGTACTTTGTAACAAAGAAAATAAGCCTTCGTTTTAAGTCAAATGCTTAATGTACCCATAATTATGTCTCATCTGTAAAGACGCAAAAAGATTAAAATGTTGATATAAATGTATCAAAGTATATATTGATATTATTTGGACACAATGTAACCATCGTTACTATTTTCAATATTTTTTATTGAGAAAACAAAGTAGAACAGTAAAAATATTTTAAAAAAGTAAGAAAGTTAATGCTTAATGATAGTCAAAATAACCTTTTAAGATCCTTCATTTTTTAAACACGATTTCAAATATAAATTCTTCAAAATATGCAATTTTGATAACGATCGTTACAATCTACCGTTGATACCATTTAGTGTCCACTTATAACGATCGAATTTGAACACGAGATAACACAAATAAAACCATATAGAGTTCAACACTGATTGTTAATATTATCCATTTTCTTTTAAAAAGGCATAATTCATTTCCAACATTGTGGAAACAAGGCTAACATGGATGTTTTGGAGTTATATGTTTAATTCGATCGTTACAGTTTACTTCCTGGTTTCCACTTGGCTTTCATCTGTTGAATATGCATTTCAGTTGAAATGAAAGTTGAAAGCACGTCATCTTTTGAATAGAGTATCAGTTCATTTACATGATAGTGTGAAGGGAAGAGTATGTCAAGGTCATGTCAACTCAATATATCATCTAAATATATATCGATCGTTACATATTTCGATCGTTACTTTTCTGGACACCAACAATAAATGTTTTGTTCTAGTTCTCTGACATAAAATTCCCAGAGTTTCAAATAACACCACTCAAATTTGGGATTAACGGCGTCATTAACCTCGACCAGATTTATGGAATTCTTGTAATATCTTATTGAAATATATACAGTAAAATTTAAGCTTCAGTTTCGCAATAATGGGTGACTTGGTACTCAGGTGTTTAATATTAATGTGTTCAAGAAATGTTGCTGCATAAATCATTCTTCATAAGAATTTGCTGATGATTGAATGATTGGGGCAAACATTTGGTGTAAGTCTGAAGTTCATTTGGACACCATTGTAACGAGCAAAACTGTCTATGAAAAAAATTGAATAATTTCCCAAAGAGTCCAAAAATAACTATATTTGGACATCAATGACAAGTAACATCCTTCATGTTTTGATTGAAATCAATATATGTCAAAAAATTGTTTCATATTTTGTTTGAAATACATTAATATTCATAGTGGTAAGTCATGTCCCATTTTCAGGGCATTTTTTTAAAGACCAAAACGATGAAATTGTATTCATTACAATTAAATACAATTACTAATTATACATCAATTATGTATTTTTATTTCTTTAATATATAATCTGTTTAGAGTTTTAGTTTCACTACATAAAACTGCTTTATAAACTCAGAATTAATGAATATTTGAAGCTACCCCTAGTTGTCATCACCACCGTGGAATGTTCCATCTGTATTAATACCCTTTGAGCATCATTTTATGAAATTTATTGTGATGCTATAAAATATTTGTATACTTTCCTTCAACATGGATGTATGTATTAAGCGTATATGGAGATTACGGTTGTCACTAGACAAGGTAATTCGAAGGTTTGGAACAACCAGGTGAGGCGAGGCCTCAATCATAACATTATAGAACAAAAAGAGTCCATTACCAATCCAATATATCTTAACACACACACTCCTCATGTTTTTCTATCACAGTATTGATTTTATTAAATAGTATACTAAATTATATTGTTCACTTATGTCCTGACATTAGTTTCCTTTTTCTTTCTTTCAAAATTCCAGTATATATCTATACACTCCTCATGCTTTTTTATAATAAAATTGCATTAGTATTGTATTGAATGTATTGTTAACTTATTTCTTGACATAATTTTCTATTACTGTACGGTGTTTCGGTTTAGGTATACATGTAGTTACCAAGGCAATCATCCTCGTCAGATATCCCTAGCCTGTATATTTTTTAAGTATGGTTTTCCATTCTTAGGGATATGA
>MJUU01047940.1:13260-24628 GCA_002080025.1 Modiolus philippinarum | reverse complement strand
GGCAAATACAATTTATAGAGAATTATACGGAAAACCAGTAGTGACAAAGTTCCTTGATTTCTATATTTTCCAATTTGCTGAGCCTTAGTTTCTTCCTGGTTACAAAATCTCCTTCAGCATTAGTGTGTATGTGCTTCTGGATCATTTTTCTGTATTATCCAGCAAAAAAATTCAAATTCCAAACTCTTTCTCCTAATTGAAATAATCTTCAATGTTACCGAACCCCCATAAATTTCAGGCAAATTTCTGTTTTTGGTAGTTGAGATGATCAGAAACGGCTGTAATCACCACAAATGACACATTAAAATTAACTGCCAATATCAGTTATGAACTATTGCTATTAAGCTATGGGAAGAAGAATCCAGATGTATGGAGGGCTGTGGTGGACATAAATACATGTACAATTAGCATGAAGAGATAAGTTGTCACTGGGAGGGAAAGTGTTAAACAACCTAAACGGGGGGATCATACCCCCAAAAAATAAATATGCTAAATTATGACATGCTCCCTACAGTAACTGCATGTACCTATTCTGTAAACTGTCAAATATTACCTTTATATGTAATTCTATTATGATATCTGTATATGTAGTTTACAAATCATTCAATTTCTGTACATTTCATTATAAGTTATACACATGGTGTGTCATTTCCCTGAAATATAGCAAGAATATAATATCAATTCCACAGCCAATATTGTATTAGTAAAATAAAAGGTTATTGCATGAATATTGTGGAATCTATATTGCGCGAGCTTGAAATTGAGAGTGCAATATATATTTTATGAGGTCTAATATTCCCCAATATTCATGCAATAACCCTTTTATATATGTATAGGAAAGCAAAACTTTCTTTTAAGATGAAGACTTTTGTTGCCAATGACGTCATTGAAATTAAGCCATAAAGCACTATTGCAATATGGAAATTTATTGCATGCTAACTTCTGGTTGGTTTCTTAAGGAAATATTAAGTTGCTATATAATAAATAATATTCTTCAAGCCTTCATAATTTATTGCTATATTGCCAAGTTACAAATAGGGTCTATGAATCTAATTTTCTGAAAATATTGTTTTTTACTTCAGGTCTGTATTCTTGCATCAATACGTGCAAGTTAACATATGTGTTGGAGTTAACATATGTGTTATTGTCTCATGTTCATTTACTCCATATCCTTTCATAAAATATATAAAGCATGTTGATAAAAAGTGCCATGGTTCATACACCTTTTCTTGTTCCAAAATTCCAGGACTTTTCCATGACCTTTTATTCATTCTGGTTAATTGTTTTGCATTCATAGTAAAAAAAATGTGATTTGAAGTTATAATTTTTTTCTGCTGTAGAAACAAAAATGAATGATTTTTCCATTACTTATCACAATTTATAAATTCTATGACATTTCCAGGCCTTGATTTTCATTTTACAAATTCCATGACTTTTCCAGGATTCTATGATCCATATGAACCATGTGGAAAACTGTTTTTTTTTTAATTGGGAAACTTTAGAGTTCCAATTCCCCCCATATCCATAAAAATCAGTGGTGCAAATTGAAATTTAAACCTGATCTGTAATGCATAAAGGCAGACATATATACAAAATTGCAGCTCAATACCTACATGCATTTAGGAAAGAAGTGAAGATAATTGAAACAGGACAGACAGGTTGCCAGCTGAAAGTTCCCTCTGGAAATCACTGGTAGGGGTCTTAAAGGATTTGCTTGACACATTTTCCTTGCTTCATACTTATAATTACTGGAAAATAACTAACTTAGTGGCCAAATAAATGGCTTGGGTGAAAATAAAATGTTGGTACAATATGACCCCCCCCCACACACACACACCCAACACCATTTTTCCTTCATAGCAAGGGTATAATTAAGAAACTTAGTTTTGTTAATTTTACCCAGTATACTTTACATGCATTTGAAATTAAAGTTATCATTTACCTGGGTACTCATATCATATGCAAAATTTTTGGGATAACAAAAATTTGTTAAATTTCCAGAAACTCTAAAATCAATTTTATAATGAGGCTACATGTCTACTTGGCACACTTTTTCTTATATGCTTTCTTCCAAGTTTTTTTTAACTTCAAACTCAGACAGCAAGGGGTTTAAACTTCCATTGGGACAGGAATAAGAACAATCTTGTGTTTATTTGCTAAATCTGTGATAAAAAATGATAAGAATACTAACCTTCAGCACAAAAATGACTGTATAAAATCACATTCACAATTTACACATCACAAAACTGAACTGATGATGATCGGTAATCCTGCACTAAGTGGTCAACTATGTATGCCTCATCTTCTCCTTCATACTGAATTTCATATACAGCCTGTCCATCTTACTAATAAAGACAAAACAGTTCCATTGTACCAAGCTTTTGTATTAAGTTTTTCATCCACAATCCATTCATGTTTTATGCTACGACCTAAAAACATCAGAGTTTTCTGACAATTTCTCCTGAAACAATAAATTAAACCAGCATTATAATATCTCTGTACCGAGTGAGTGAGTGAGGTACCATTATTTCATATATCATGTATATAAATCTTAAATTCAAGCTTGAACAAAATACACTTATTTACGTACATTTGATATGGATTACATTTAGTCCCCTGTATCACCTACTTTTATTACACCCCAATTCGCAATGTCTCTGACATCATTGTTCGTCATGTTTTCCTCAGCAAATACCTCAATATAGTGAACATCAGTATTCTTTAAATAAATTTAACATGATGCATTTTTTAAAAATTATTTTATCAATATCAATAATGTACTTATTTATGGAACAAGTATGATAAGCTGAGTAAAATGAGTACCCACACAATAGGAAACCAATATTTTAAATAAAACTGTCATTGTGAAATGTTCCAATCATGTACAGAGAGAGATATTGATTCTTTTATATAAAGTAAGCATAAGCATATTTCCTTCGCAAAAGAAGACAATTAAGAATTTGCTAATCAGTTTGTTTCAAATGCCACATACCATAACAAGAGGCTCTCAAGAGCCTGTATCGCTCACCTGGACCATCGCTGACATAGATAAAAGGCATTTCCAATAGGAAAAACAAAACATAAAATTTAGCAGAATACTTTTTTTTCTAAATTTACAGTATTCTTTGTTTGGTTTCCATGGCAACCGAAAGATCCACCATCCATTACAACCCATGACAGAACACCATTCAAAAAAACAAAAAAAATTGGGCAGGGGTTCACCTCATAATCAAGGTAAATTATAATGCTGAAATTGAAACATACAGACCACAAATCAAATAAAAATTCAAACATTTGGGCAGAGGTTCCCCTTAAAATCAATAGGGCCAATGTAAAAACTATGTTCAAAATGGTGGCAATCTTGGATGAGGTTTTATGTTCCTGCCAGATATATTTTTTGGATTGGACCACCTAAGGACCATTGTGGCTTAGTTTGGTTCTAATTGGACCAGTAGTTTCTGAGAAGAAAATCTTTGAATGTATATTCCATAGGGTCCAATGTTAAAACTATATTCCTACTGGCGGCCATCTTGGATGAGGTAACCTTTTTTTGGAAAGGACCATCTAAGGGCCATTGTGACTTAGTTTGGCTATAACTGGACAGGTAGTTTCTGACAAGAAGATCTTTGAATGTCTTTCCCATAGGGTCAAATGTTAAAATAATGTTCCCTGCTGGCGGCCATCTTTGATTAGGTAAGGACTTGCCAGATACCTTTTTTGGAAGGGACCATCTAAGGACCATTGTGACTAAGTTTGGTTATAATTGGACTGGTAGTTTATGAGAAGAATATCTTTGAATGTAAGTTCCATAGGGTCCAATGTTAAAACTATGTTCCCTGCTGGCGGCTACTTGGATTAGGTACGGACCTGTTGGATACCTTTTTTGGAAGGGACCATCTAAGGACCATTGTGTCTAAGTTTGGTTATAATTGGACTGGTAGTTTCTGAGAAGAAGATCTTTAAATAATGTTAAACTATGTTCCCCCCCGCAGCCATCTTGGATCAGGTACAGACTTGCCAGATACCTTTTTTGGTAGGGACCATCTAAGGATCATTGTGACTAAGTTTGGTTATAATTGGACTGGTAGTTTCTGAGAAGACGATCTCTGAATGTAATTTCCATAGGGTCCAATATTAAAACTATGTTCCCTGCTGGCGGCCATCTTGGATTAGGTACGGACCTGTCGGATACCTTTTTTTTAGAAGGGACCAGCTAAGGACCATTGTGTCTAAGTTTGGTTATAACTGGACTTGTAGTTTCTGAGAAGAAGATCTTTGAATGTCTTTCCCATAGGGTCCAATGTTAAAATTATGTTCCCCGCTGGCGACCATCTTGGATTAGGTACGGACATGCCAGATACCTTTTTTGGAAGGGACCATCTAAGGACCATTGTGTCTAAGTTTTGTTATAATTGGACTGGTAGTTTCTGAGAAGAAGATCTTTGAATGTAAGTTCCATGGGGTCCAATGTTATAATTATGTTCCCCACTGGCGGCCATCTTGGATTAGGTACGGACATGCTGGATCTTTTTGGAAAGGACCATTGTGACTAAGTTTGGTCATAATTGGACTGGTAGTTTCTGAGAAGAAGATTTTTGAATGTAAGTTCAATAGGGTCCAATGTTATAACTATGTTCCCCACTGGCGGCCATCTTGGATTAGGTATGGACCTGTCGGATACCTTTTTTAGAGGGGACAATCTAAGGACCATTGTGTCTAAGTTTGGTTATACCGTATTTTCTGGGCTAAAGGTCGATGGGGACAATAGGTCGAATTGCTCTTTTTGGGGCAAAAATTTGTTTCTGTTCTTAGATAGGTCGATTGGCACATAGGTCGAAGGACGATCGGCGGTCACAAGCGTAAGTATTGGTAAGTATAAGCATTTTCCATTGTTTGTGATAATTATCTTTCTTTACTTATTGTAATAAAAATATAAATTTCTTGATGTTTGTTGTTTTATTACTCTATGGCTTCGTACCTGTTTAATTTTGTTATCATTGTCTGATTTAATTTATTGTGACAAGTGGTCATAAACAGGTGTCAATTTGGGAAATCCAGCTAAGTTGTCAAAACAATACCCAAGCCTGCCAATGATCTTCCTCAATTATATTTAATTAATCGTTTGAAGTTTTTACCTGTCACATCTCGGGCGTCCGATTGTCGTTTGTAGTTTGCCGACAACGAATTGTTTGATTGCGATTGAAGACCCATTTGACAATGTTATGACATTTTAGTTACAAAATTAATAAACAGCTATTACAATTTCATCAATTTTGTTGGCGTCCACGGCTATGAAAGTAAAATTTATTCCGTTTGCTATGTCCCACGCCGCCATTTTGATCATTACTTACTACGCATGTGTCGTATTACAACAGGTAAAAGTGAAGGCGGTAAATATGAAACAAGATCGATATTCACCTAATGAATATAATAACTCAAATGAATTATGAAATACAATCATATTTGAAAACAGTTTTCATGCCCAAACTGTTTGTAATCCGTGAAACATTTTTTAAGTTTTGTACAAAAAAAAGATCGATAATCCCGGATTTCTATCAGGTGTTACCGGTTACGATTCCATTATTAACGTATTAACCCAAACTTCCCATTCAAAATGTAGGTCAATAAAAAAGACAAAATACGCGAAAAATATCTTTATTAACACTGTTTTGATAATATAAAAACAAAATAAAACACCAGGTTAGTATCTTCAACCTAAGAATAGCACCTATAACCAAAAAAAAAATTGTTAATCATATTTACCACTCACATTGACGATTCTGATGCATTAACATATTACACAGACATCAGATTTTTTTTATTAAGCCTTAGATAGGTCGACTCCGTTGGATAGGGTGAGGGCAGGACTTTTCAGAAAAAAAATATCGACCTTTAGTACGAAAATTACGGTAATTGGACTGGTAGTTTCTGAGAAGAAGATCTTTGAATGTCTTTCCCATAGGGTCCAATGTTAAAACTATGTTCCCCGCTGGCGGCAATCTTGGATTAGGTATGGACTTGCCAGATATCATTTTTGAAAGGGACCATCTAAGTACCATTGTGACCAAGTTTGGTCCCAATTGGCCAAGTGGTTTCAGAGGAGAAGATCTTTGAATGAATAGTTTACGACGGACGGACGACGGACGTGAAGTGATGGCAAAAGCTCACCCTGGCATAGCCAGGTGAGCTAAAAAAACTTGATATATGAAACTGGATGGAAAGTGGGTGGGGGGGGGGTACTTAAATATGGAATTATGGACAAACTTGCTTTCAAAAAAAAACTCAACTTTTCACTTTGCTGGTTCATTTCCATGAAACACTGAAAATAACCAATTCCTGTACAGAAGCAACATGTGGGAATCACAAAGTATGACCATTTATTGCACACTTTCTTCAGTTTAACAAAATATATAATTCTTTTATGAAAAATACCATTGCGTGTCAATTTGAAATCATTTTGGCAATATAATTTGATAAAAAGAACAAACCATCTGTAGATAGATATCACATACTGTATCACCCAACAACCGATATCATTCCTCAGAGGGGGGAAGAGATACTGGATTTTTTGGATTTATACCATTTGTCATTCTCTATATAATTATCTGGTGTTTATGTTGTTATACACATTTTATAATACATTTAGTCTTGTTTTGGTGGAATTTATTAAAGAAGTATTAACAACAGCTGTCGCTGAATGGCAGGCAAATATACCTCCCCCTCATTTTACCCTGAATCTATATGGTAAGTTCAAATTATGTATGTATGGACACAATACAGGTGTGGACATGATACAAGTATGGACACAATGATATTATCTTCTAGTAAGAACTTTTCATAAGGGTGCCAATGAAAATACTGTCAAAATCAGACAAAATAAAATTCAACTTTTTTTTGCCCCCTTTATCATAAGCGCTAGAGAATTTCATTTCAACACTCTGAAAACAACTTTGAAGAGGAATACAGCAAGAAGAATGTTTCTCTCCCCCAGCTTGATTTCATAATATCTACGCCTTAAATTATTTCTTAGAAAAGTTGTCAAAGTCCAAAAAAAATCATTGCAAAAGGAATCAACGAAAGTCCCAGTTAAATTACCTCTGCTTCCTGGTTTCGGACTATAATTATATTCCTTCATGCACATCTCAATATAGTGTCCTTCCTTTTATTAAGTTTCATAAAAATCCTTTAAGTGGTTTAAGAGAAGTTGCACTTACCAGGCAACCAATACATCATGTTGTGTACATAGGAAATCAAAGAAAAGTCAAATTCAAATTATCTCTCCTTCCTGGTTTCGGACAATAATTATATTCCTTCATGCACATCTCCGTATAGTGTCCTTCATTTGTGTAAAGTTTCATCAAAATCCTTCCAGTGGTTTTAGAGGAGTTTCACTTTAAAGAAGTGTGGACAGATGGATGGACTGACAGGGTGATTCCTATATACCCCTAAACTTTGTTTGCAGGGGTATAATTAAATACCTTTTGCAGCTTGGAGGATCCGGAATTAAGACAGTATCAGTATCTGATGATGTTTCTGTAGTTTCTTTATTATTTCTTTGGTTTTTACATGTACCAGTGGATTTTCTCTTCCTACTTGACCGAGCAGACTTAGTTAACTACATGCTGGTGGTGTGTTGTACTGAAATATTAAAAAAAATAACATTAATTTATGACAAATCATTTTTTAAATACCAAAAAAAGTATATTTTGTTACTTAATGTTCAAAATGTCATTTTCCTTCCTTTTTATAACCCATAACAATACTCATGATACTAGTATATACATTACACACAATCTTTTCAGTTACAAAGCATCCTGGTCCGACCAGATTGAAAACATCCACAAAGGGGTTGGTATTTTGTGTTCACGAGACTGTACCAATGTATTAATCTGTAATTAAGAACATGAAGTATACTGGTGTAACACTGACATTTTGAGTGTTTCCAATGTGGAAAAAGTCAGACCTATACTCTATCAGTATTTTGTAACTGACATCTTGTAAGTATAAATAGTATAATTTTTCGTTCTTCAGTAATTACTGTAGTTTAGTGCTTTAAAGTAGTGACCGCTATTGTCAAAATCAGTTCAAATTTCAGGGAAAAACAATAGATTATTTTTATTTTATGTGCTAGACATTGATTTGCTGTATATGTTACATTGTCATTTTGCCAAGCTGTAATCGCATATTGTTTTACATTTCATTGTTGCCCTTTTTCACATTTCACTCGTGTTTACATGCATATAAAATTAAATGTGAAAAATACATGTATATATTGGGTTGAAATTAAGCAGGTTTCTATTAGACAACTGATGTCTCATCAAAATATGTTTGGAATGTATAGTATTTTGTTCTAAAATACTGTTTTTTCTATCAACCTTAATGATCATTGGCTGAACCAGAGGGGGGGGGTTCCAGGCCCATTTTAAACCCCTTTTTCTGGACATTCATGTATTTTTTAATGAATATCATGTTTTTTAAAGAAATACCCCCAAAAAAATTTCATGCCTTACTCCGATTGGCAAAATTTCCTTTTATTTCCAATTGGAGCCCCCCTTTTCTTATTGCATGGATCCACACCTGAATTATGGTGGTTAAATTTTAGTCTATTGAGTAAATTATCCTTCATGGTGACCAAACTACTGCATTTTGTTAATAATCCTTTGTGATGGTAAAACTTTAGTTTAATGTGTTCATGATCATTCATCATGCAATGTACTATAAAAAACCATCACTTTATGTCATGTTCAAACATTGTCCAATTGTTATCTTTGGAAAATACCTACCCAAATACCTGGTTCTCTAATACCAGGGCTTTTTCCTTCTTTGGGGCAAGATAGTTCAGGAAGCATGCATAAATGATAAAATGATGACAGCTTAGGTAGCATGTGATTTTCCCAGAAATTGATGTCACAAAAAATTCTTTGTATATGTAGTTGATAAGGGTTAAGGGTGTGAACTATGAAATTGATCCAGTTGTAGTTGCAGATGTTCATTAGTCCATGACACTGAAAGTAATTTAAGTGATTCTGTTTTAAATTTAATTTTCCATTTTACAGATCAAGACAAAAATTTTTGTTTGCAGCTGCCTGCCAAAGATTTACTGGTTTAGAATGCATCAATTTTTTTATTTCAATAAGCCCAACTTCTCCTGTGGAATACTTGACAATTCCATCTGGACTTGCAGCCAGAAATTTATTTTTTGAGTCTATCACTAGGCCAACTTGTTCAACAACAACATTTTCATTTTGCTCAGTTTTTTTCATTTTATATATTCTTCAATTGTTGTTTTTTCTTGTAACAAGCCATTTCTTGTGTACCTGTTTCCATTATATTTTGAATACAATTAATTTTGAATCAACTTTGTTATTCCAATAGATGGTTTTCTTTTCATAATCATTCCAAAGTTTGAAGCAGTTAAACGTTTCTTTCTTTCTGAATATCATAAGCAAGATTGTGATTGGTTAGTTGTTGCAGCTGTGATATTTTGAAGTTGAGTTTCTGAAAGGTTGATATGATTTTGCAGATATTTCTAATTCCGAGCCATTTACATCATTTGTTACATCTAAAGCTTCAGGTCCATATGTGTCTGGCTTTCTTAGTACTACAAACTTTGAGGGAAGACAGTTTCCTTTTCCACCTTTTCTGTTGAGCATTTTGTATGGCTTTGTGTAGTAATGTAGCTAGCATATAATTAAAATAATGTCCCGGTTTAGTAGCTGTAGCTGACTTCCATGCCTGAGGTGACCACTGTGGCCCGAGATTCATTCTCAGTGCTCCAACAAAACAACGCCAATGCCATGATCCTCTATAACAGAGATTAAATATTTTGCCCCCATCAAACTTACTTCTGATATGCATGGAGGAGTCAGATTTGTTGTTATTACCTACGAGTCTTTCTACCTTTTCTGTTGTTGAGTAGTAAAGTTACATCATTTAAAATATGTTGCTCAGTATTGCTAAAGTCTATCGAAACTGCATTTCTAGATTCCTCTAGGGCTGACAAATATGTTACATCAGTCCAAAAATTTATTTGCTCATCTACAGCTTGTGAAATGTCAAGAGAGTTTTCATTTCCACATGGTTGAGTGGGTTGTAGGGTAGTACTATGCAAATTACTTTTATCTTTACAAAAGTCAGAACAGTTCTTATGTTGTCCAAAAACATGGAAAACCGAGTTTTTTATTTCATGTCTCAAAAGTTGTATTGTATTTCTTTTCATTCATTTCTTTAGATCTTATAGGTATAGCACATCAAACTGCACTTACAAGTCTTATTCTGGTTTGCTTAGTCAAATTATGCCTTCCTTTATACATGGTTTTCTCTGTGACTAATTTTCCCAAGTTTGACCTGTAACATTTACACGTGTGATTAGTACATTCTTGCTTGACAACATCTTTTCCCCATGTATCTTAATGCCATGTTTTGTTTCAGCTTCCTTAAATCCTTCTAAAATTATATCAGTCTCCATGAATTGGATATCTTTATCCCAATTTTTGAAACAGATATGGTCAGGTTTTGTTTGGGTTTCACTGTTATTGCATATAAAACAATACTTGTTGCAAATGCCAATATTTAACAGTTTTTTGTTTCTTGACCAATTATGATTGCAACCCCACCTAAAGCATTGTACGTGTGTTTATGTGTGTGCTTAGACCAACCTCCATCAGATATCACTGTAATCGCAGGAATTTCTTGGTGATAATCACCCCTTTCTATAGCCAAGCGATCTTCCTCTGCACCTGCTGCTATCATGTCTTCTAAAATTCTATGCCACCACTTTCCTATTTCAGTTTCAATTGTAGAAAAAGATGGTTGGAATAAACCTGGAGAATTTAGAGTTGCTAAAAATTCATTCATATGAGCAGGTCCATTTCCTGTAACAATACTACCCCATACTGCCCTTACATTTACATCGTAACGTTAAGAGGTGGGAAGTTTTGGACTTGCTTCAAAATTGAACGACTTTTCACATCCTTGACATTTTGCCAACAAGATTGCTACGCGTAGCTATGTCCCCTGCCGCCGCAGAAAAGTCAATAAAGTCCCATTTCTCATGTAAAATTTTGAGAATCAAAATGGCGGCAGGATATGATCAACTGCATTAGGTGGCAAATAGCTAAGCAAAATTTCAGCAAAATCCCTTAACTGGAGTATAACGAGATGTGTCCAGAAAGTCTCCCTATGTTGTAGTATGCATTAAGTCGATAAAGTCCAATAACTCCCTTATAATTTGTTGAATCAAAATTGCGATGTGATATGATTTATTACATATAACGACTAACAATCCTGTATAATTAGAATGAATTTGGACTATCAGTTTCTGAGGAGTTGCGTCCACAAGATTTGCCATTGTATAACAATGTGGAAA
>MJUU01047939.1:49869-61453 GCA_002080025.1 Modiolus philippinarum | reverse complement strand
GGGTATTACATTATCCCCGAACTTTCTTCGAAAGTGCGGGGATAATCAGTGATTCCTCTCAATGTATCGATGTATTGATTTTTCATGTAAAAAGAATAGATCTGTTACCGGACTAAACACGATTCAAAAGTCCCGTATTGTTTGACAGTAGACTGGGTACCTCAAGTATTACTGTACAGGTCATGGCCAAAAAGTACCTACATTGTACATGTTTAAGCAGAATTCATAATTTTCGATATTTGATTACATTTTATTTTGTTTGATATAAAATAACCCATATAGTGTCAAATCCATAAGATTATCCGGCTGCAAAATCAACACATATAAAATATACATGATAATAAAAACAAAAGGCACAATAAGAGAATCCTTACGAATAATTGCTCGAACAACAAATCTGGTAACTATGTTATAGAGAATTGTTCAAACTGAAGTCTCATTTATATACAGATTAATACATGGGCATTTTCATATTGGCCTGGTTATCATCCCGAGACACCCATATTGGCCCAAGACGAAGTCGAGGGACAATGTGGGTCGAGGGATGATAACTAGGCCAGTATGGAAATGCCCATGTATTAAACTTCTTATTGCATACTTCCGACGTTTAGAAATGCCAGGCCGATATGGATCGGAAGTCGTTTATTTGCACAGGCCAATATGGACCGGAAGTTGTTTATTTTGTCTGAGATGCACGAGGAGCATAAAATAACCTGTTATTTTCCTGGGGTGTGAAAATATGGACAGTTTACTTCCGGTCATATTGATCATGCAAAAACGCTATTATTTCTTCTATGTATGTAATAATTGATTATAATCAGGGGACGATCCGGGATTATGGAAGGGGACGTAAAACCTAAAAAAGGTATGTACATATAAATATTTGCACGTAAAATTAGTAAAGACGTGTTGTGTTTGAAATTATGCCTGTTTTATTAATTTTTCATTTGTGGTGAAAGAAGGGGGCATATTTTCCATATGGCCCATTGAATCTGCCACTTATAAGTATAGTTCTTAAGGGTGCAAGACTAAATTTTTTTTTACTTCCAAACAGAAGGGTTATTGCACTTACTATGAGGTGTGAGCAAAGCTCATTGTTGAAGGCCTCATGGTGACTTCAAGATGAAGAACAACAATAAAAGCGTTGTTCCTTGGCTTGTTTTTTACAATGTATTTGTAGAGACTTTGTCTCATGTGCATTTACTCCATATCCTTTTATTCAACATTATTGTAATTCGAAAAAAAAACATAATATTGTATTTTAGTCATAGTTAGAAATTACTTTACGACACGAAGAAGAGGACGTTAATGAGCTTTAACTCAATAGATAAATATAAGTACCATGCCTTTCATGATCTATGTTTTTGATTTTGACATCTGTATTTGACAGGTATTGACTATTTATTGATCATAATGGAATGAAACTTATCTATTTAGATAATATAAATGATATTAGTGACGTAGATATCTCTGTTAGAAATTAATACTTGTTCAATAAACATTAATATAATACTAATAAGGTGTGACGTTAACCTACACCAAATATCAGATATCAAAATATCAGATGTGCCAACAAACAGAAGATAAGAGGAAAAACCGAGTTCTCTTCAATGAAATATAAGGGTTTTGCGAAATTTTCTTCAGCAATTTATTTTCAATGATTTCATTTTGAAACCTCTTCCGTAGAAAAAGTATTTTAGATTGGTCTTATCATTGCATTTTGAACCTTTTTTCATCTAATTGATATAAAATACACTGTAAGATTATCAGAATATTTTGAAAACTCGTTATATCGAAATGTGGGTAATGAAAAAAATTACCGCTAAAAGTAGAGCCAAAGTCCATGCATGAAGCAAAAAAAGTAGGTGAAAACCACGTTAAAAAAAATGTCGACCGCAATCGTCCTGACTTGGTACAGGCATTTCAAAAGTAGTGGTTGGTTAAATTGGTTTTATGGTGCGCCAAACTTTTAAAAATATGAAGTTGAATGTCTTACTTTATTTCTTGTCTATAAGTTTACTTTGATGGATTTTTATTTTATTTAGGTAATGATTTGCACTTGTTATGATGGAATGGTCAATGGAAATTGAATCTATGCTTAATTCATATCATGATTAAGCATTACTTGTGAATTTCTATCAAGCAAAGTCAATTTACAAATTTTTTGTACTTAGACATTTATTGTCAGATGCATGTGGTAATAAAAATATGAAGAACGTTTTGTAGGCTTTTATTTTCTGCATACAGACTTAATTACAATATCGGATGTAATAAATACTTCAAATGGTTGTAATATAAATTATACAAAAGTGACAAATCTCCCAGAAATGTCATATCCATTCTTTGCAATTGGATAATTGACAAATATCTGGTCGCAAATGGAAACTTATTCTAGGTTATATACTTATAAAAGTTAACATTTAATCTTGTGCTTTGTTCCTTCGGTATTCTACTGCCGTTGTTTTATGGGGAAACTGTAATATTGCTAATATTGCATTTGGTATTTTAGGATAGAACTGAATTCCAAAAGAATATTCATTTGTTATATCGAAACAAATTTTTTGCTCAACTGGCCTAAAGGGCTAAATAAGCAATTATTGCTGTCCGTCGTCCGTCTTTCGCATTTTAACTTTTTCGAAGACCTTTTCTTCTGAGCCGTAGTTTTTAATTATACGCATTCATAAACAGGGTGTGCAGTTTCCAAATTTCGTCCGAGGAGTCCGAAGTCCAGACACACAGTTGTCGTTACTAAAATAAAATTATTGGGGTTAAATTAAGCTTTTGGTAATGAATCAAAAGCGATACAGATATAAATAGTATGACATGACCGATATAAAACTGTAAACGGTTAAGTTATTGTCCCTTTTCCGTGCTATTTTAAAAAATCAAATAGTTTCATGTCCCACCGCAAGGCGGTCGAGGGCAAGAAGGTTTACGATGATCAATACGTACATTTGTTCGTCCGTACGTCCATGTTTTTGGTGTTCGGGTGATACTTTGAGTATCCTTCATCGGATCAAACTAAGCCACATGCTACCTGATCATCAAAGATATAATCTTATAGATTGTGGGGTTGGTACCTCCGAGATCAATGTCACAAATGCTTAAAATAAAAATTTTGGTGTCTTTATGATAACTATACTGCTTCAGATAAAAACCAAATATGGTCAAATGCTTACTAATATCACCCACAATTGAACCCTATTGATTTTGGAGTTGGTACCCCCAAGGTACGTGTGTAAGGACACTGTTGCTAATAATAGACTTAATTTTCAAGACAATTTTGGTTTCCATATAATAACTTGAGTATCCTCTAACAGATTAGAAATAAAAATATGTCACAGACGGCCATCAACGGAGAAAAGCTTTACCTTTGAAGCCTATGAGAAATCACTCAAAGATCTTTTACAAACCAGTTGGAATTAAACTCGGTCAAATTAGTCCTAGGGTTGCCCTTTTTTAAAATTGAGGATGACTGTGTCTAAGTCATGATGGCCAGCAATATATGAACTTCGTTTGACAATTGAACCTGTGTGAATCTATTTAATAAACACATTCAAAGATCTCTTATGAAACATACTAGTTGAACCGAACTTTATTTATAATTTTATAACAACTATATTTAGTTGGTTCAGTTTGGAAATGTTTCCGGTAAGTGTACATGAGATTCATTATGGATTAGTTTAACATTCGGCTATATAACAGCGAATCCTATAAACATACAAGAAAAAATATAAAATATTTAAGTTATTTAGACTTTCTATCTCAGCAATGCACCAGGTGAGAGCTATTGTCATTTATATTGCACAAATGAATTTTATAAGGCAAAATAGTTTGAAACGCATGAACTTTCAGTAAAAGTTTGTGCGTCCATTTAACTATCCCGGTCTTGATCCCACGACGGTAAAAGGAAATAACTTGGTGCTGCTGTTTTCTTCCTTTCTGGTGTCGGTATTTTTTGGAGATGGCTACAACCCATTCTGAGCTCTTCTATTTATCATCATGTTGTATAATTTTGTTTGATTTTGATGCCCTGAAATCAAGTAAGCCAGCTTATATAGGTGTCTTCAATGATGTGCAATTTGTTTGCTATTTATTCGTTTTTTTCTGTTTGTTTTTTTTTACTCCAGTCTTGTCATATTCATTAGTTATGGTGTTGTAATTCATATGCGTCCTTGCATTTCTTCTACTTCTCTGGCTAGTTTTTCGGGATTTTTTCTGCCAACTCGGCCATAAATGTGCTCTAAGGTAATTCAGCCTCATTGCAGAGTACCATGAAATATTTTATGCCCTCTTGTATTGTTTGACTTTCTGGCAGTATCGTCAAGAGTCTATACTGGCATTCATATTTGAAATTGGTAATGTAGTAATCAATTACTATTCTTATAGCTGTCAATTTTCTAAGCAGGATTGATCCTCTGTTTGCTGCTATGCTTTGCAGTGGTATCATTTTATCATTTTAATGTGGCCTCGAAAAGAACCATCTGTGAAGGATTTGATAGTACTCGCACCTGTATTTTCTATTAGTTCCCCAACGAGCTTCATACATGATGGCTTACTTGGAGTCAAACAATCACTACCTCTAGAGAATGCTTATTCTGATTCAATCAGTTTTATATATACAGTCTCCCTATACTTGTCTGCTGTCTTTGTAAAAGTCCTACCAAAGGGGTTTTACTGTTATTATTTATATCATAAGCCTTGTTGCGACTTTTATATAATAAAGAATGGCATGGTATTACGTTTTGCCATGTCCAGTTTTAATATGTAATAAAAAGGTCAGCAAAACAAATTTAGTAGCAGGTTTGTGCCTGTCCTAAGTCAGGAAATTTATTAAGCCTTTGTGTGTCTTGTCTGTTTTCTACTTAAACTAGTTTACTTTATGTCTATATTTCGTTGAACTTGATAACTCTTTATTTAGGGGGCCGACCCCGACCTGCCGTTGGGTTTAGGGTTTCCTCATCGTTCATTGCAGACATTGTTATTACTCCCCTTTGGGTCGTTGTCTCTTTGACCCATTCCCCGTTTCCCTTCTTTTTTCTATTAAATACTAGTAACTAGAAATAGTAAAAGGACTAAAAGAGAGGAAACAACATTTTATTTAAACTGAGCATCAAACGACTTGTATGCATTCCTATTTAACTCAAATATTAATAGCAAATATGTCTCAAAGTACTTGTTGTTGAAATATGTGGAAAATTGAGAGAATATGTATATTTCTAAAAAGAATGAATACTAGTACCGTAATGTTTTTAGGGATCTGGGAACCATGAAAAAGTGGTGGTTTTCATTTTATGTAGAGTTTTTACATAGGGCTCAAATTTCGAACTGAAAATAATTTCCATAACATTACATCCTAGGCCATAACATAACATCCTAGAATTAAAATTCGGTAGGTATAATTGATTAAAAACATTTAACGGACTGTATAAGAAGATTTAAATTCTTATCCCTTGGTAATTATAAGTTATCCGGGCTTGTCGATGTTGGATATGGGGGGCATTCGGTTGAGCGATAGGCTCGATGCTTAAGGGTCGGTTCGATTTATGTGGCTTTTCCTCATCTATCCCGTGTTTCATTTGTATTTTTGAACGCCCAAAACCGTTGTATGTTATGCAATTATTTACACCTGTTCATGGTATATAATGTCAGGTGTATCTAGAGATAATCTCAAGAATTGATTTACTTAGTAGGTGTATATTATCCTTAATATAACGATGATTTATATAGAAAAGATAATATTATCGTTACCTAAACATCATTAAACAAGAATAGACAGATTTGAAATCTCCGTGCGCGGTCCCGGCTTATGAATAGGCCCGCAGCATCCTCTGACCTTGGAGTATGAGTCTTCCTAACAAAGGACCCCGAGGGCACCCCAGGATATAGAAATAGGACCTAGTATCTCCGGCTTGCGGGTGTGACCCCTCCTAAACGGGGGCTGACCCCGAGGGTCCCGGGATATAGAAATAGGACCCATTCCGTGGTTGTGCGGGATTAATAAATACACAACCCATCTTTCGGATGGGATGTAAACTCAGGTCCACGTGTTGGAAGAAATGCCACGCTTCCTGCACGTTAAAGAACCCTTGTAGCAAGCTTTTTTGAGTGGTCCGTAGGTGATCGGCTACAAGGCTAAATTCTCCGCCCTTTTCGATTTCACCCTACTTTTCCAGTGGCAGTCAGAATTTCCCGTCCCATGACCCTTTCCATACCCCAAAGTGATTATTTATTAACATCTTGATATAGCTGAAATATTGCTGAGTAGATTCAATCAATCAATCAATGAAATATGACTTGCATATACTTTATCACTAAACAGAAAGTGAAAGAGATTGACTTACCCCTGTAAAATTTATTGGAATTCAATTGTTTGAGATTATGTAAGCATATCAAACAAAGTTTTCAAATCGAAAATCTATTCACTAGATTAGAAAGGTTATGTAGCAATACTTATGACAAATTGGTTGATTGGAAAAAATTTGACTTGTACTATCTCAGGTCACTCAAATCATTTACTTAACAATGAAAGGACAGAAGTAAATGCACATGAGACAAAGTCTCTGCAAGTACACGATTACTTAATTCTTAACGGTGATAATGACTCATAAATATTTTTCAACAATCCTTCAATTCAGAACGTGTATTAGTTCTTTCATCTTTCTTAACACTTTCATCTAACGGTTGAAAGTGTAAATCAGGGGTGGAAAAATATCTGTGAAATTGTGTTAATATTTAACTAATTTGTCAAGCATGTGAAATTCAAATGGTGCAAGTTTTGACATGCTTGCAATTGTACTATTCCTGGACGGATACTCAGTGTTGTGATCGGCTTACTAGATTCTACGGTTAACATCTATACATGTATGTAAGTCCCGTATCATTTGTTATTTACGACCGGTCGTAAAACAACCCAGCTTTAAAGTTTTTCAAGTATAACTAAAAGTTTTACCTTTTTGTGCATAGCTTTTTTGTGTTAATTTTATGCCATTTTTCTAAGATATAAACATCTCTTCCTTGGTGGTATCTTAATTTAAACAGTCTGATACAGGTTGTATAGATCTTGACTCTACTTCTCGAGATGCAATACATACCTTATCTAAACCTCTGGTAGAGGCCTAACAGAAAACTATCAACACAACACTAACAATGCAATATAATGCCAATTCCTATCCCCATAATTACCTTACGTGATATAACAGCTATTCTAATTAACAATTACATGAGTTGAAAGCATATTTTAATGTAGTTGTTATTTTATGAAAGGATATGGAGTAAATGAACACATGTTAACTCCAACTGCAATTAATTTTAAAGAGCTGTATGGCCATTTCTTAAATTAATTCCTAATCAGCAGCACTAGTACCCAAACATAGGAAATCCACGATTTAAAAAAAAAAGATTCTTCAAACGTGCATAAAACCAGGTTAAAACAAGACAGGAATTAAATGTTAAAAAATGTACTCATTTTGTAGAGATGATATGGAAACACTTGTTTGTATCTTTTGAAACTTCAGTAGCTTTAACTCTACTATAACTTGAGAGTTGTAACTTTAGTGTGTCTTAAGCTTCTACAGTATCTGTGTAAATGAAGTTTTCTTTTGAAAAAAAAAATGTTGTTAACTTTAATAGTTTTCTTATGGCTACAATAGGAACCAAATTTCAAGAGGTTAATTATTCAAGCTGAACATTCAAAAGAAAGCTGTTCTTGACACTTTTTCTGTCTTATCTTGCATGTGCAATAATTCATGTCTGTACTTTTACCAAGGTACACATGTATAAGGCACTTTCCATTTAGAAATATTTCACTCAATATCCCTATTAAAAATGGCGGAATGATTCCCGTAGCAACGTTGGAAGCAATATTTTTGTTGCGTATTTGAGAATAGATACCACGGAGATTTTACTTCAAAGAAATTCAACAGGAACTAGAGAAACAATCTCTAAACCTCGAACTTTAACATGTCAAAAATTTAACTGTCGAGATTTGAGAAATATACGTAATAAACTGAAAGCAATGTTAGATACTACATGTATATGTACAGTACTGTCGAAATCATTTATACGTCAATGTAGTTACCTTATCCATTCCATGTTAAAAGAAATGACTGTTATAATTTTTCTTCTCTGTATGATATAGCTCAAATGTAATGTTTTCGTCATTCATATACCAGGAGGAAAGTTTATCGACAGACTAAGAAGAAATTACCACGACTTTGATGTGAAATTAAAAACGATTGCTTACTTTCCATGTTAGAACATAATAGAGGGAAGTTTCCCATCCGACTTTCATGACTTTCACAAATTCTCTAATTTCTAGAAAAAGTAACCAACGTCTTACCGATGTGAAAAAAAAATTTTCCATCTCTATAGAGAGAACAATTTATGAGAAATTACCCGCCAAATATATTCAGAACATTTATTGGTGTTTTACATTATGTTATTAAAGAAATATTTCTAACTTAAACACATTGATTATGAATTTTTCGGATCTTGATAAAATTTTTTTCAAATATTTAAAACTTGACTAGTATCGTTTTCAAACATTTTCTTTAAAATTTATTGAACTTGACGTGAGAAATATAGTCTCTAACATTGTTTCCAGTTTATTACGTATATTTTTCACATCGAGATAGTTAAATTTTCACATTTTAAAGTTCGAGGTTTACCCGAGAACTTTAAAATGTTAAAATTTAACTATCGAGATGTGAGAAATTATCGTAATAAACCGGAAAACAATCTCTAATTTCTACTCAATTTATTTCAAGTAAAGCGATCTCCGTAGTCTCCAGACTCAAGTATGCCGCCATTTTGTTGCTATCATCGTTGCTATGTGTAACATTGTGCCATTCATTGAAAGGGGTGTTGAATATAATATTTAGTGAGAAAAATGTCATATTATCAATAAATTGATTTATCTTAGTCATAAAAATGTAAAAACCGTTTCTCTAGACAATGATGCAGGTGTTAATTTCATCAACATCCGGTTTCGATATTTCTCGAAACTGGCACGAGACATTTACATGATTGACCAATCGCCAACTGAGATCAAATAATACCCATGTTGATTATCATTTCGATAGCCAACTAGTCAGGAGGTGTTTATATTTGCTAGAAATAAGAGAAATTGCATTATCAACTAGTTCCCGTTGTAGAAACTTATTTCATCCAATAACGTGTCATTATGATATCTGTTATTCAACTAGAAATTTTCAATAGCTTTAATGGTTAATGTACTTTTGATTTCACAGCAATCTTTTTTCAAACTGAGTTGATAATAGATACAAAGTTATTTTTATTTTAAGATAATAACTGAATTTGAGATTTGAGTAGGTTAAATAAAATATTTGCAATGTCATCATAATTGCTTTGATTATTCCACATGTTTTGCATAATCCAGTATCAAATAACGATCTATTAATCATTTTCCAACAAAAGTGACTAAAAAACGCTCTTCAATTCTTGTTAAATTGTACGCGAATTTTATTGAAGGTCTCATCATTTGAACTTATTTATTTCTGGCTTTCATCAAAACTATTATTTGATCGGATCTATTCAAATGACATTGAGGACACCAAAGATACATGCACATACAAACATCTTTTATATTTAGGGTTGAATCTTCAATTTCGTGACCAATGTGAATGATAGAGATGGCTTTACTTTCTATTTTTTGTGTTATAATCCTTATTGTTTGTATGTGGAGAATATATATATGCAATAACAAAAGTTTTGTTTCTGATACGAAGAAATATTGTCGACAATAAAGGACGAGCCCACTTTTGGGCGAGTCTATTATTTGGGACAATATTCTATATAAGAATAAAAACGTCTATTATTCTTTATCGGTAAGTTTTGGTTAGATTTCTTTGATCTCGTTGGGCAAATATGTTAAGGGAGTACGAGTGTCAGAAATTTCGTAATTAGAATAAAATTCTGACCTTTTGTTTTGAAGAGCACTACTCATGGAACAACTTGAGCAAAAAAAAATTTGAAAATCCATGTAGAAATTTTTGAGATATAAGACGTCAAAATTTTGGCGGGAAACATATCTCTCTAGAGTTTTCCTTCAATTTGCATAAGATGTTTATATGCCTTTAAATATATGAAATTATAATTGGAAGTGTTGATTAAATTTTATACACAGTTTATTTTATGTATTTTAAAGTGACTTATGACCAAGAAAATGTGATCCATGTGCAAAAAATTTCAGCACTGTTTGAATAGATAAAGCCCGAGGATATAGAATGCTTCTGAAATCTGAGGCTCGTCCTCCCTTAAGTATTTTCTACAGCCCAAATACGAAATATTATCAGCAAAAGATATCTTAGGCCACGCAACTTTGTCAATCAGCGCAGCAATGTCAACAAAGGAATATACGTCTACAAAACCGTTTGAATCGAACAAATTCTTTTACAAATCAATAATCAATTTTGAAAAAAAGCAAAAATGGGGAAAACAATGGAAAGTCAAATCTGCTTTTGTGTGTCAGAAGTTTTTGAGAGAATCGTTGACAATCAAACAATGTAAGGTGAACAATTCTGTGATTTTTGCTTTTGTTAACATTCAAGAAAAAATTGTGGATTATGTTTTTAATCACATTGACGTTTTTGTTTTCGACGTTTGCAATTAAAAAAATTCCTTGAAGGATGGATATGATAAAAGTGTCTAGGTATCTGGTCTACGTGAAACGAGTGGTGTATTTCGTCTATTTTTTTGAGTGATTATATTAAATGCTCTAATTTCATAGTGGAAATCATTTCGATAATGTCACTTTTCGAACTTTATCTCGGTTAGTCGTGGATTTTCATACTATTCCAATATTTAAGAAGACTTTGATATCAATTCTCGTTTCTGTTCTTAAATGTATATAAATGAGCTAGAGCAAGCGTTTAGCTCAATGTTAAAAGTTTGCATGGTATTGGTTTGATTGATGTAGTTGTTTTTCATTGATATTTTTTCTTAGCAGTTTTTATTGTATGTGTGAACACCCTCTGGATGTTATGTAATCATTCCCACCTGTTCATCGTTTACAATGTCAGTTATATTTTAAGATAATCTAGAATTGATTTAGTTGATTAGTGTGTATTATTCTAAATATTATGATAATTTGCACAGTAAAGATAATATTATCGTTACGTAAACATAATTAAATCAGAAAACACGAATGTTATATTTGGCTTACATATACTTCAATCATCACCTAACAGAAAGCAAATGAGATTAATTTTGATGAAATAGTTACTCGTAAATAGCATTCAAACATCGTAACAAAATATATTTGTTTCTTTTATCTTTTTAAATCAGAAATCTATTCACTCGATTAATAAAGAAGGGTACAAAACAGATCAATTTGATATTTATTACTTGTTTGTGTTGTAAATTGTAGGGAACGGGCTTATAATAATGTTGTAATAACTTGTGCCCGATCCCTTTGCTTTTGAGCAATAAAATAAGTTTAATTCAAAGAAGGGTACGAGAGACAATGATTATTTCACACACGTTGATAATGATTTTGAGTAATAACCCAGTCTACAACATTATTTTGTCACGTTTAGGGAGCAACCATTTGATTTTTATTGGG
>MJUU01047939.1:37604-49814 GCA_002080025.1 Modiolus philippinarum | reverse complement strand
CCCCCCCCCCCCCCCAAATTCAAATGGTTGCCCTCTTACACTAAAATTTAACTCACATAGTTTAAGGTCTACCATATCATCTGACATACAAAACATTGATCATTTCTCGTAAATAGTTTTCAAGAATCCTTCCATATATTCAGAGACATGATCTCTGTGTACTATTACATGTAAATCTTGCCGTCAAAATAATAATAAAATATCGAAGTTATTGTATTTATGCATATGGCCAATCAGACAATTTTTTATACCCCCCGCAAACAAAGTTTGGGGGGTATATAGGAATGACCCTGTCTGTCTGTCCGTCTGTCCGTCCGTCTGTCCGTCTGTCCACACTTCTCGTAAGCGCAACTCCTCTTAAACCACTTGAAGGATTTTGATGAAACTTTACACAAAGGAAGGACACTATTAGGAGATGTGCATGAAGAAATATTATTATTGCTCAAAACCAGAAAGGGGAGATAATTGAACTTCGACTTTTTGTTGATTCCCCATGTATGGGTTACCTCGTAAGCTTAACTCCTCTTAAACCACTTGAAAGAATTTAATGAAACTTACACAAAGTAAGAACACTATATGGAGATGTGCATGAAGGAATATAATTATTGTCAGAAACCAGGAAGGGGAGATAATTTAACTTTGAGTTTTCCTTGATTCCCTATGTATGGATTACCTCTTACTCACAACTCCTCTTAATCCACTTGAAGGATTTTGATGAAACTTTAGACAAAGGATGAACACTATATGTAGATGTGTAAAATGTCAAATAGGCTGAAAAGGGTGAATTTTATATTTGTCTGATTTAGACAGAGTGTTTTCATTGGAACCCTTGTGAAAAGTTTTTTCTTGAAGATTATATCATTGTGTCCACACTTGTACTGTGTCCGCACCTGTATTGTGTCCACACCAAATTAATTTTGCACTTACCATATCGATTCAGGGTTCAATGAGCGGGGGGTATCTTTGTCTGCCATTCGGCGACAGCTCTTGTTTCATCAGTACAGATCAAATGAAACAAATGGAAGACCATCAACCGAACTTTGTAAAATATGATAGAGAACCTACACACAAAAAGATAAAAATAAATCTGCATTTCGACAACTTATGTCGCATCAGTGCAGATCAAATCAAAACCTTTCGAAATCCATATATACCAAGATTGTGTGACATTTAAAAGAGAAAAAAATAATAATAGAATGTAAATAGGAAAGCCCAAATCAGCTAGAGTAAGAGCTATACACGAGGGAGATGCCCCTTAGTTTTGAGCTAGATTTTCTTAAATTTAGATATTAGGGATTCCCAAATCAAATCGTGTTTTTGGTCAGCTTTAAAGTATAGACTACTTGGTTTCGGGATACCCTTGGGGACTTACATTCCACCAGCAGACGATCGGCCAGATGGTAATAAATAACAAAATATTGAAGATTTGAAAATTTAATTTCTTCATATATTGCTTTTTCTGCAACTTATGTCTCTTCAATGTAGATCCAATAAACCAAAGACCATAAACCAATCATTCTACATTATGATAGGGTCAAAATTCCTAAAATGTAACTTTCGACATGTTGTAATTGTTCTTAATCAGTCTTTGTGAAAGCCTTATCAAATTCCGCGATCAACATAACACAAGTAGTCAAGGATCTTCTTTATTCATGCAAGTTCATTTGTAAATTACGAGTAGTATCCAAACAACACAGTTACGGACGGAAAAGTATCATGTTACAAAAGTACATCTAAAAAGTATGTTCTTTGTGCATGACTATTTTGCGTTAATTTTATGCCATTTAGGAATTTTCTTTTTTCTATGCTATACCACATCTCTTCCTTGGTGGTATTCAAATGTTTTCAATTAAACAGCTCAATACAACTTTTCAGTTTCCAAAGACGCTATACATACCTAATCCTACTCCCAGGTAGAGGTCAAACAAAAACCATCAACACAACACTAGCAATGCAATATAATGTCAATTCCAATCACCATTATTACATGATATTATAACAGCCATTCTAATTAACAAAAAACATCACAAGAAGGCATGTTTTAATTTAGCTGTTATGTCAGATTCATACAATACAGGTAATAAATGTAAAAACATGTACTCATTTTTGTAGCATGAATATGTTTACAATTATTTGTTCCTCTTGCAACTCCGGTGTCTGAACTATAGGAAATAACTGTGATGTAACTGCGAGTGTTATTTTAATACTCTAAGACCCCGTTTACACTAGATGAAAAAACCGATCTTTTTAGAATCGATGCAAAAAAGATCGATCTTTATGCTAGTGTAAACGGGAAAGATCGATCTTTATTTGAATCGATCTTTCTGCCAGTGTAAACGCTTGAATCGATCTTAAAAAGTACGATTAGATATTTTTAGAAATGAAACTTATGATTATATTAGAATAAATCTTTAATTAAAGCTGCATTCTTTTACAGTATACGTAAATCATGTGAAAGCGTGCGTTACAAAAGAGGGTCGAATTTATAAAAAGTATATAAAAAATCCCAGAATGTCCCATTTGAAATTTTAAGATTTTTTTTTAAACATAAATTTATATAAAACTTATCATTTGAATGCCAAGTAGAGGTGGTGATCCAGCGATTTATTCTTGTCCGTAACTGTTTATCGGAGCTCATTACACGTTTATTTTCTATTGGTAAACATTCAGTGAAACGAGCGCTTACATAAAATTTAATTACAGTGTAAACGCAGGGGACTTAAAAAGATCGAACGCGATCGATCTTTCTGCTCTAATCTTGATTGTGTGTAAATGCAAACCGATCTTTTGAAGTTCGATTAAAAAAAGATCGATGCATTTTTTTGTAGAGTGTAAACGGGGTCTAAGACTTGTAATAAATGTAAAATAATTCATGTTTGCAATAGGTAAATGCGTGGAACAATAAACCACATTATAATGAAATGAAGGAGTTTGGTTCATACCGGAGGATATATTTTTCTCGACATCTACTCACATTATTTGTTTTTTATCAGATTTTTTTGGTTTGAAGTCTTCGAAATATTTTGATTTGATCTGCGCTGAAGAGACATAAATTGTCGAAATGGCCATATACAGAAACTAAATTTACAGTACCTTCGGTATTTTTTGTAATTTTTTACATCGTAAAGCCAAGTTTGACTAAAAAGCGCTTATAAGTCCAAACCGCATTTTGTTTTAATATGGGGTCGATAGATGGCTGAAGTGTTATACACCATATCCGAGTTCTGCTGATAATATTTGTTGTTTTTTCTGCTCTTCGTCACAAACATCTCCACCCTATGTGACCAAGAAGGTACTTCTAACATATCATGTCATGACGTTTTAGGGTTAATAACGTTACGTTTTCTATATTGGGACATGTCTAAAAATATCTGGTAAATCATGATATCAGAGCTCGAATATAGTCTTTTCGCTGTAAATTATTTTAAATGTAGCCAGATAAAAAAAAATTAATAATATATTTTTGAAACATATGTAATATGTGTATTCAGAAAAATTTGATTGACCAACCTGAACAGATAGAGAGCCTATTTATATGAATTCACATGACAACAGAATGAAAAAAAGTAACACAGTACCTGCAGGCCCCTACCAAAACCAGAGGTTAATATCTTCTTACATAAGAGCAGATCAAAGATCGTGTCTTTCATGAATGCAAGAAATTCAGTCTTTTCTCGAGCCCGGTTCTCGAGTGGAGCGCATGAATGAAAGATATTCCGATCTTTGATTTTGATCGAATGTAAGTACATGTAGCTATTTCTTCCGTAACATCTGGAAACCTTACATGTAACTGCGCGAGTAACGTCATCGCCATTTGAGTGTACCTTACATTGTGACGTCAGGTGTTTTATGACGTTTTGTCATGGTTACGATTATTGTATCACAAAAAAAGTACACTTATGGTTCGTCATTTCCCCGTAGGAGACGACGTCGCGTGCATCGTTCTCTCATGTGTCGTCTCACACTGTAAACCATCATTTACGTAAGAAATTATCTGTTGCTCCAGAAAGGTAGGTATAACCTGCTCCACTTTTGTCAACTTTCACACTGGATATTACTTCATACTCGATATGTTGTTTTCCCTGTATTTAAAGGAAAAGGCTCACGAACTATATTGCTGCGGTCAAGGAAGTTGCAAAACTTTTATTGTTATGAAATCGAAATTAACACCCCAAGCTTACACAATGTGTTAGATTCATCGATGTGAAATGTCTACATTGTAGATACAGCAAACTTCGAAACACATGCACGTTTCTTTAAACGGCCCAAACAAACAATGTGCACGAAACAGGTATCATCTGTCAATCAAACGCACGTCAGTCAAATGCAACATACTCGTCATAAACGAATCGATTAAACAGGGCGTGATATCTGTACGTCAATCAAATACAAACATTTTTTTAAGATTATATGATAAGAATCATTAGAAATTGGGTATTTTCAGTAAGGAAAATAATACTTGCCGTATGTAAGAACTTATATATGGTAATATATTCAAGATGAAAAACAACAATAAAAGCGTTGTTTTTACCATGACTTTATCTCCTGTGCATTTACTCAATATCCTTTCTTTCATCACCGATGAGCATTTCGTTTTTACAAAATCAAAATGATTCTATTTACAAATTCACATAAAGTATTTAACAATTTCATATTTACTAATTCTAATACGATCATTCGGATTATTTTAGACAGTAAATACATTCCGTTTATTGTTTCAAAAGAAAAACATATCCGTCCTAATCCATAGAACATTTAGAAATTTGTCGAAATATTATAAATATTGGAAATGAGATGTTTTTCTCGCGCCAAAACATGACAAAAATAACAAAAGAAAAGAGTTGTTTGAAAGCATACGGTCTTCGATTCAATGTCAAAACATCTGACAATTCAGTTCAATTTATTTATTTACTTTTAATTTGCCCAATGGAATTTCAATATTTACTATATTTTTGTGAATTTAATTTCTTTCAAAAAAGAACAAACTTTCATAAAAAAGTAATCCGCAAGTGTCCAAGTAAACCAAAATACATGCAACACATTGACTAAGGATCCGAAAACAATTCTTTAATCGGCTGATATACTTCAAACGGCGATTTTGTTCCCTTATTTGTGTTTTTGTGGTTTTTCTTTTTTTTCTATTTTTTCTGTGTGTTTTTTTTTTTTTTATCTTAATGCATTTCAGATGAGAAAAACCTTTTACGAGCTGGTTGGATTTCCGAATGTCATTTTGAAAGGTTAAGAAATGACCGGTGTCTGTATACAAACACTTCTACGTAAATAATTACAATTTAAGAAGATTACCCAAAATTATGACATGATAGTTTCCAGGTCCGGTGATTCAGGTTTGAGTAAAAAAAATTATATGACAACGCCTTGTATGCAGTTGGTCCTGAAGTTTACTTGTAGTGCAAACATTTGGAGTTTTACCCCAAAAAACAACACAAAAAACCAACGACGAAATATATCCATGTTAAAAATCCTTCATTTCTAAATATGAATTATAATTTTCACTATTTTCACTATCCATATGTAAATCTCCTCATTGCACTGTGGAATAGACAATGCATTATCCTTTAGTTTAAAATCATGTTATAATCTACGCATGGCATTTAAAAAGTACACACTCTGCATAATTCGGTCTACTCGATATGAATGTTATTCACGTTGTCTATTGAAATGTGATTTGACCTGATGTGTATTATAATTTATGATTGAGCAATATTAATATTATGTTTATCTGTTTTTGTTTGATAACTTGCTTGTTCTTTAATGTATCTGTATTTGCCTCTTGTTACAATGTACACTCCTCTTGTTACGATGTGCCTCTTGTTACAATGTACACTCCTCTTGTTACGATGTACACTGTCAGGAAGTTTAATAAAGTCTTCATTCTTAAAATGAAATAGTTACCACGGGTACAATTACAAACAGAAATAATAAAAAATAAAGGTACGATTTTTGTTTTATTCAGTTTTATCATTGATTCTTATTGTATCAGTAATTTGGCACATTGGCGGATCCAGAGGAGGTTTCAAAAATTGGAACCCCATTTTTCTGGAATCTTTTTTTATTTCGTGTAGAATTAAGGCAAAAAGTGACAAAATTGGTCACAACATCGACTGAAATCCTTTTACTTGCACCTCATCGGAATCCTCGATTTCCAAAAGCTTGATCCATAGGTAACAACACATTGCTGCACACATCCTTTTCGTTTTATAGTGTATATACGTGAACAATGTTTTTACAGTTTTATATCTATTACTTATTTTTTTCTATATGCCGCATAATATTCCAAACATTTATATTCTTGTTTAAACAGAATGTATCAATATTGACAAAATAATATAAAATGTGGGCGTAAATAAACAAAAAAAGGAAAACAAAATAAACAAAATAACCCCAAAAAATCAAAAAAAAAAACCCAAAAAACAAAAAACAAAACAAAATACTAGTACAATTTATAAACATGTCTGCGACGTGCAAAGGGTGATCGTATTGCCGTTCGTCCTCTGCAAGAATAAATGCCCGTGGTGCATTAATTTGAATAAATATATATACACAGCACTCGGGTGATATATACAAACTTCCATGTTTATATGCAGTGCAAAAGCTGTTTGCCACGATATACCGCCATCAAAAGCTTGAAAAGGGGGTATAATCAGAATTGATTGTGTTAAGTTGGTCTCAATGCGGTATGAGCGGGAAGTAGGATTGCCTTTTTAGGCAAACAGAAAACGGAATCTTGATAAAAAAAGTAAACCGGAAGACGGGAAAGTATATAGGACGTGACGCTGGAACCGCTGAAAATTTAGCCCATGAAAAGGGGAAATACGGCCTCTTAAAGAGTCTTCATAAAATATAAAATGGTGAATGATTGTCATGATTTTGGGACAGGATTTCAAATTAAAATAAATAGTTCTGAAATCCTAATAAAAACTGTGTCAAGAATTTCAAAATTTAAACATACATCATACTTTTGATAACGGCTTTTCGACAAATTAGCTTCTGATCATCGTACAAATAATGTTTTTATTTTTTAAGCATTACACAAAATAAATCTAAATAACCAAACACGACGGAGAGTCACTGAAAGGTAGAGAGCTTGGGTTGTAAATCTTAATTTAGGTAAACTGACAGCTTTGCCACTTGCTTGACCGCAGCAATATCAATGTATCAACAGATTTTGTGTAAAAGACCACTTATAATATACATATATAGATATAACAAATTACTAACATGTACAGTACTATCAAAATCATTAATGTGTTAATGTGATTACCCATTTAATGTCAAAAGAAATGACTGTTACAATCTTTCTTCTCTGTACTATAAAGCTCACATGTAATGTTCTCGTTATACATGTACCTGGGGGAAATGTGACACGGATAATATTCAGGCTAAAAAGAAATTACTCTGACTTTGATGTGAAACTAGAAACGATTGCTTGCCTTCCTCACTAGATAAAATGGATCAGACTCTTGTTGTTTTAATGACTTTCAAACAGCATGTAATCATGATCATATCCTTTTTAACTAGCAACCTATTGAGTTGTATCGTTTAAAGTACATTTGATTTTTACAGCAATATATTTCAAATAACTACAATGTAAATACCGAAGTTACTGTCAATTTATTTTCTGCATATGCACATTTCGACAACTTATGTCTTCTTCTGCATTTTCAAGGAACAGAGCACAAAACCTGTGAAAGAAATTACATCGAATACGCTCTTCAATTCTTGGAAATTTTTGACGTTCTATTGTTCATAAAATGTGCCGCTACATTTGGTGATTCGATTGCAATAAAACAAATGTAAACTGATTCTCCACATAAGGACTTATTTATATAGAAACTTGCAATATCTAAATTTAACAAAAATTTGTTCAAAACTAAGGAGTATAGCTCTGTCCTTAGCTGATTTTGGCTTTTCTATTTAGATCTTATTGGTAATTTGTTCTCTATTAGCCTTTACACATATTTCCAAATATTTCGATTCAATATGCACTGAAGAGACATAAGTTGTCGAAATACGCATATGCAGCAGCCAAATTAACAGCAATTTCGGTATTTTTCATTTAATTATTAGAGTATAATTTTTGATAATCTGATCATAAAGGGCTTCACATATACTTACAAGCTTGCCTCATATTTAGATTGAATCTCAAATCTAGTTATAAATATGAATGATGGAGGTGACTTAATTAACTTTCTCTTTCTCTTAATTGCTGAATTGTAGACTTCCCCATCGATTATCTAATTATCTTAAGTGGGGTTCCTGCTTCTCAAACTTACCAAGTAGTAGACTTCCCTCCAAAAAAACTTGATAACATCGGTTGATTCTACGAAAATAACTGTGGATATGCATATGGATATTGGTTTAAAGTGCTTCCGGTGGTCTTGTGCCTACTTTATCTTTTTGCTCAGAAGATTCAAATAAACCTTTGCATTAACATTTGTTGTCTGTTTGGATCTTTGTTTATATTGTTTCCTCCACTGGAAAAGAAGCATAACTTTCTCAATCAGCTTTCATAACCCTTCTGATCTAAGCAGACAAAACGGAGTACATTTCTACGTATTGCAATATTGTTTGATATAATTAATTACTTATGTTTATTGTTGCATTTGTTTTTGATTGATGGGGTTGCAGATTCTTGTATTCCTGTCTTTTTGTTCAAGTGTACACCCGTTGGCATGTTGACATTTTTACTGCTATGAAAATAGTCTTTATGCTTTACATTGCACTAATTAGGTCCTGTAATATTTTTTTGAGTTACATTGTGTCGAAATTAGAATTTTATTTTTGTCAAAGTTTTTTTATGAAAAACATCCGCTTCTGAAGATGAATTCTAAATACTATGTCAAGGTGGCTGCTGTATTTTATAAGTTGTGCGGTTGTCAATTCAATCTGCATTGATAAGACATAAAAGGACATAAGTTGTCGAAATTGCCATATGCAGAAACTCAATTAACAATGTCTTCGTAATACATGGGCCGATGCCATTGCTGGTGAACTGTTTTTTTGCCAGGGTATTCACCTACCCAGTAGCCAGTACTTCGGTGCTGGCCTAAAAAGTGATTTTATTTGGAAACTTGCAATATCTCAATAAAGGGAAAATTTATTATTATAAATAAGGAGAATCTCCCTCTTGCATATATCGGCCTTAGCTAATTTGGTTTCTATTAAATCCTATTGGTAATTTGTTCTCTATCAGCTTTTGCACATATTTCGGTAAATGGATTTGCAAATCTTTTGGATTTGATCTACACTGAAGAGACATAATTTGTCGAAATGGCCATATGTAGAAACCAGATTAACAGTGATTATGGTATTTCGTTCTTTATGTCTGAATGTTGCTTTAAATCTTGACTAGAGTCGAAGTTTGAAAATTAACTTCTCCTTTGATATCAGATGATCTTTCCATGCATCAATTTGGCTGCATCCTAACGTTAAAAAGAATTATTAAAAGGATAATCCAGTTGAACTCTATATAAAAGGTGCCAAAGGGTTACATTTTTTAATTTTCAGTTTTCTGACATTGTTGAATTATATCTAGTATTGTTTCAATCATCAATGGAGGATTTATTTTCTTTATTCCTATTGATGTATGAGTTATATGTTATTCTATTCAACATTTGTTTTATTCAGCACTTATTTTATGATCAATGGACATTGGCAAGTACATTATTGTATGTAGTGACAAGTCAATAAAATGAATAAATCTATCACTTAATATTAATTTTTCTTCCAGTATACAATAATTCTTCTTACAAATCTCTAAATCATTGCAAAGACTACATTTAGTCTTATATTATTGAAAAGTTAACGAAAGCAAATACACAAACACTTCAAATGTGCATCAACATTATTTATTGCACAACATATAAATTTTGACTAACTAGCAACCAATAAATCATCAGTTGTGATAGAATCTTTAACATATAGTGGAAAACTAACGAAATTCAAAAGGACGAAAAGCCTATATTACAGAGACAGAAATGAAATGAGTCAATGTTTGAGCTATGCGCGAGGAAGACTTTCCTCTAAATTTCCAAAATTGTATTATTTTAAATGTGAAACATTAATTGGTCTCTTGTACTATTATATATTAATGGTAGTGGGCAGCCTTTGGAATCTATGGTTCATCAGCAGCTCTTTGCTCAAACGAAAAATTAAACATATGGAGAAAGCGTGTGCATTTTTGCTCATTTGCATATTTTATTGCAGAGTCAAATACGGGTGCCGGAATTCCATTGTATTTGATAGGCAAAATTGTGAAAAATAGCTATTTTTGCAAAAAACTGAGTTGCAGATCAAACACAAGGTTAAACTCTGATAGGACATTTGATATGCAGTTAAACGAATCGTGTCAGATTGATAAAGGAGATAATTTCAAAGTTCATAAGCCATATGAAAATCAAAAGCGCGAGTAATTAACATCCCATCATAAATATTTTGACAAAATGGCTGAAAACGTCAACTACCCTAGCCTCATGTCCAAAGTTTAAGTGTAAAGTCGTTACAAAAACAAGATAATGGCAAGACACCAAAACTTTGAGAGCCAAAGAAAATGCTGCTACAAAGTTCAATTATGTACTTTGTAAACTCGAATTTCCCACGGAAGCTTAATATGCCCCGATTTGAAGATGTATCAATTTATCAAATCAGCGTTTTCTCTGAAAATTCTCGATTTACGTTTTGTTTTGACATTGAATACGTCATCAGGAAGTGTCAAAGTGATTTTAAAAAGGAATACAGTGACGGGTTAGACCAAATATCCGTGTATTTAGCAATAAAAGCTGTTTGACGAAGTCGGCGTTGGTGAGAATGCTGATAAGTCACGTGATTCTTTTTCTAATTGAAATACAATGAATATGCATTTAAAATGATCATAATTTCTCCATATGACAAAGATCATCATTAGGCGAACCAAATATTTATTCTTGACTGCCAAAGTTATTCTCTTCCGCGTTGAGAATGGGGCTATATACTTTCCGTGTAAAATATACGTTTTCTAAAGCAAAAATGTTTTGCAACTCTATGTAATGCTGACGTCTTATCTAGGTCGTGAACAAGTTTAGGACTGAAGAGGTTTTTTTTCAAGACTTGTGGAATATGATTTGGAAATCATTTAGCTTTTGTCGGTTCTTCTGGAAAAGGCAATTCGTAGTTTTGTAAGTTGCCTTTTATCAAACTTCAATGGCTGATTAAAAACGTTAAAACAATAAGCACAATTAAATGTCTTGATACAAAAGAAAAGTGAACCAAGTTCCAATGTTCTTCTTGAGCATGAATACCTCTGTCTTATTCAAAGCAAACTTTACATTATGCAACTATTTAATATACATTTCACAGCTGATTCATGACTGTCTAGCATGTAGTTTATACAGTGATTTTTTTTTAAAAATATGAAAAAAAACATAATTCAAAAAGCTGCCGAGTCAGTGACTTGATCACCCTTTGTTACTTTCATGCCACAAGAAATTCAATGCCCGTTGCTATGACATCATCGACATCGTGTGACATGTCGTTATCCAAAATGAAAATACGACACTTTCAGCCATGTGTTCGCAAAATTAAAATTACCGGTTTTGACCTAACCCTGGATAGACTCAATGACATTATGACGGGTGCCTTGTAGAAATACGACATGCTTACCAAGGGATCAGATTTCACATTGCAGGAGAGACAAACTCCAGGATATAGAGTAAATGCACATGAGACACAATCTCTACAACACATGACAGAACCAAGCAATAAAACAACACTTTCATTGTACTTATTCATCTTGGAGTCACCATGATGCCTTCCACAATGAGCTTTGCTATTACCTCATAATAATTTGAAGACGCACCCAGCACCTGTTTGAGCGGATTGTCTTAAAAAGATGCTAGTGCCGGTACCAAGTCCGCCTGTCCCGAGTTCCTATCGTTGTTTACGTTTGTCTTTTGTATTTTTATTGTGTTTTTTTCTTGTGCAGTTCCTATTTACTTTGTGGCATGTGGCTATGTTTTTCGGACATTGTAGGTGTTTCCTGTTATCTTTTTTATTCTATTTTTCCCAAAACAAAAGTATATTATTTTGTGCACACGAAAAGTTTGACTGACAATGTCCATGTTCACTTTATACACATCGGATTTATTTATTCCTATTTTGCGTTTTGTTTCTTAGGGGACGACCATTTGATTCTGATGGGGGGGGGGGGGGGGG